>JACEEZ010025849.1:0-45000 GCA_016584305.1 Chionoecetes opilio | reverse complement strand
CTTCTCTCCTCTCTCTCTCTCTCTCTCTCTCTCTCTCTCTCTCTTCTCTCTCTCTCTCTCTCTCTCTCTCTCTCTCTCTCTCTCTCTCTCTCCAGTGTAGCTATGCCATGGAGTAACATCAATTTGTAAATAGCTTAATATAGTCAACATCAATTAACCCTGCTACGAAGTGTTTAAACTTTAAATTATTATGCTCCTTATTGAGTATTTATTAGTACTAGTATTTAAAACATTATTGAGAGAGAGAGAGAGAGAGAGAGAGAGAGAGAGAGAGAGAGAGAGAGAGAGAGAGAGAGAGAGAGAGAGAGAGAGATATGGCAAGGCCGGCGGCAGGTCTGCTGACCAAGATATTAGTTGTCCGCCCCGTGGTTGGATCTGGAGGCCTCGCTGGTAGTCGAGATGAGGTAGGATCGGAGGCGGCTCTAAGATGAGGGTGATGGAGGTGAAGTTAGAATGATTATATCACACATCATTGGTCTTTCGAGCTGTTAGGTAGGAGATACTTGTGCATCTTGGGAAAATAAAGTTAAATAGATGTCTCACACCGCAAGGGTCCCTGTGCGGCAGCCACACAGTTCTGAATACATTGCCCTCATCGCCGACACCATGATACCTGAAGCAGAACCAGCAAGTGGTGTGTAGGAGCCTGAGGGCGAGCGACGCGGCAAGAAAAAGAAGAACATATTCTCAATAATGTTTAAGTGGTTGAAAAGTTGGAGTTCATGCCGCTCTATAAGGAACAAGAAAAAACCTGTCAGGAACCAGAAGTGTGCCTGGCGAAGAAAGACATGGCAGAGGTCAAGAGGCAGCCGCCTGAGGAACCGACGCCTCCCGAGCACACGCTGATCAGTGCGGTGAAAGAGGAAGCCCCGCCCGATGGCAGGGTGACGCCTGTTGCCCTACCACCACCTATAATGTAGCCTATATTATACACCTATTTTATACACCTATATTATAGGACCTTCCGCCTCCACCGCCCCCTACCACGCCCCTGCCGCCTCCCTCCCGCACGCATATTCCCGTGTTTTGGAAGAGTATGTGGCGTTTACTCGTGAACACGTCGGGTTAGGTTACGTGAGGTTATAGATAGGGTAGGTTAGGTTTTCCTGTAGCAGTTTCGATAGCTTTGAGCGGGAATCAAAATTAGGGTATTTTCGAGAAAATCCTATGGTTAGTTTTGGAGATACAGCCAAGCAAGGTAAAGAGACAGACAGCTGGCGGCGTGTCGAGGCATTAGCCTTGGTGTGTCGAGCTTATAATGGTTACGAAAAATGAAAAATAAGATAGGCTACAACGAAACAAAAAAATGAGATTTAAGTTAATATAAGTTGTTAAAAAGTTAAGTTCTTGGGGAATTATTTATATTCAGTACAGAATAAACTTAACAATGTATAGTAATGAACGGAAGACCACCGTGCGAGACGTACTTTCACTACCGCCCGGCCACGCTCTTGAACTCTCAGGATGAAATAGAAAATAACTATATAGATAAAAGTGAAAAAAAAATTTAAACTCTCTTAGTCTAGAGCAGTGGTTCTTAACCTTTTCATCGGTTCGCACCCCTTCCAGACTCCTAACTATTTCTCGCTCCCCTGCTGAGCACTAGCTCAAGAGTAGGGGGGTTGGTAAAGGACTTGTAAAATACCCATGGGGCCCGGAATCGATATATATATATATATATATATATATATATATATATATATATATATATATATATATATATTGCTTCGACAACCAAAGACGTATATAAGACGGATGAGTTTTTGTTTGATCGAATTCATGTTTAGTATATTATGAGTATATTTTAATTAGTATGAATATTCCCAAGCCGTGGCGTAGCTACGGGTGGACACGTGCAACCCCATGATAATCATGTGCCCCCCCCCCCCCCCCAGGTGCCACCCCCACGGGCCATGGCTGCCGTATTCTGTATAATACTCTAATACCCAACACTGATCTGATCTTAAAATAAACCCTTCTATGTGGCATCAGAGTGGCCCCTGAGCTCCGCTTGCCTAGTGCCCCCCAATTGATAGATACCTAGCTACTCCACTGCTAACGAAGCAAACCAGCAGTCTTTTAACAACTCACAAACTACGTAGCAAAAAAAAAAAGATGATATCCTACCCACAATCCTCTGCAACGTTGTTAATGAGTTCGAAGCACTAACGAACCCTAGCAATATAAGCTTTAGAATAAATACTACAAAACTATACCAACACAATCACTAACATTTAAGACTTAGATAACGTTACACTTCAAGAATTATTGGTCAAAGGTTAACAGGTAAGGGCGTGGGAAGGAAATGAGGGAGAGGTTTAGTGTTTCGAAGCAGTGTGGAGTTCCTTAGTAATCCGGTATGAGCGACAGTTGAGAGTGAGCCGGTGAGGAATCAGGACGCGTGTGCAGGCAGCTGGGAGGAGGAAGGGAATGATTTTTGGCCAAACAACGCTTTATTTTGTTGCCTTTCTTCATATTTCTACAGTGCAAGTTAAGTAGAGAGAGAAAGGGAGGGAGTGGAAGGGAGTGAGAGGAATGAGTGGCGGATCTAGGGGGTGGCCACCCCTGAAATCTCATTGACCACCCCAGATCGCAGAGGTGTAATGAAAATTCAGCCATTTATTTATAATGGCTATGCCATAGCCACTCCACACTAGATATGTGTCCAACCTTGGCCACCCCAGTCAAAATTTCCTGGCGATGCTACTGTGAGTGGATGAGGGAGGAAGTGAGACCTTACGTGTGATTTGAGGTTGTTTACAATGTTTAGTCCTCCCTGCAAAGTAATGGCTGTTCCCTCGTTATTTTTCTACTTTATATAACGACAAATCAGCTATACCCAGTGGCGTAGCTACGGAGGGGCACGTGTCACGGTGCCCCTAAGAGAATCTGAATCCCATCCAGGTGCCCCCCCACTGGCCATAGCTGCCGTACTCTGCCTGGACCTGTAACTGACGATATGCACTAATACCCTTCTATGTGGCATCAGAATGCCCCTGAGCTCCGCTTGCCATAGTGCCCTCCCCCAATAGAGTCCCCCATACACACCTGTGCCCCCCCAGGTGTCCCCCCATAGGCAACTACACTGAATATTAAGATCCCGTTCCAAATATCCATAATTCTTGATTAGATAGGCAACTTACGGACAACTGGGTGCTAGCGACCAATATTTGATGTTAATTTAACCAAAATAAAGCAATCTTAAGTGTTCTTAAGTTGAAAATCAGGTTTTCACTAAAAAACCCAATGGATTTGATATACCCATGTCCATACCATGAACACTGGTTAGAAGAAATAGTATTTGAAAGTATGATCTACTCATGTATGGTCCGACAGCCTTTAGAAACTGTTACGTCAAAATATTTGGGTGAATATATTTCTCTATTGATGCTGAAAGATTATAGATTGTGTGCACAAGGGTAGTATGATTTCTTATTTTATAAAAAAAAAACATGATTAACACCATGGATAATATCGCCATCCAACATTTGTAACATAAACACTGCCGAAGCTGCCGAGGCTGCCAAAGTACGATCGAATGACGTTCGCTGACGAAGCTAGTCGCTTGTGTTTACTAGGTAACTATAACTAGGTAACTAGACCTGGCGCAGGAACGTCCAGGAAACCATTGAACACTTGCTGCTGCAGTGTTCACGCCTCCACTACCACCCTGTAAGGCTACACTCTCAACTCCTCGCCCTGATAACGTTATCTTTTTCTTCTTCTTCTTCTTGTGACCTCTTACATTTTAACTCGTACACTGTCGAAAATTCCAATGATCTGAAACTCGAGAAATGCCAGTGGTCGCTGGCAGTTTTAACTCAAAGGTTGGTCTACTGTGTTTTGGCTCCGCGCCTAATATTTTTCATAAATTAATTTCGCGATAAACATTGATGCACCGCATCTGAATACCAAAAAATATAGTTCTTCTCTTGTTCTACTAATTATATGGATGACATGCATTACGATGGAACGTTCTATAATAGCAATTTAATGCAAATTACTCGCCTCGAGTAGCAAAGCTTAATATATTTTTTACATGTATATTGTGGCATGTTAAATTTGGGCGATGTTCACACTGTTCTAAGACAGTACTGCTGCGTCTGGCAAACGCTTGTCAAAATACAATAAGCAATGCCCTGGAAAAACGAAGAATAAAGAATGCCGAAATCGGCTTGTTGCTGCGACAATGTAGGTTATAATTGTGGAGGCGACATGCCGCGGCGGAGAGTGGTGGGGGGGGGAGACTGTGGCGGAAAGATTGAATCAAAACATTGCAACTTCACTCGTCGACTCATTGCACTTCCAGGCTTTCTATCTGATTGATACACAATAATAACAGGAAAATATTACTGCTTAGGTATAGAAAACTTCTAAACATACTTTATTGACTATATAATATCATAGAGTAGCATTTACCTCGCCTCCTCAACTATAACCTGCTTGGTTATTTGGTTATATACAATGTTTTACAGAATTAGGCTTTTATACAATATACATATAGAAGAAAATCGTTCTTAATATTATACTTTTGTGTTTGAAGTGCAGTGGAATAAGCCCATATTTTGTTTTCCAGTAGACCAACTTATTATAAAAAAAGTGAGTTAAAACTGCCAGCGACCCCTGGCATGTCGAGTTCCCGATCTCTCTAATTGCCGTCACTGCTCTGGCAACAAATAAAGAATATGGTAACAAGCGTTCGTTAATGCATTGCTCTAAATTACTACCATGATATAATGCTATATTGACTAAATGAGACGTTTTAGCGAATCAAGAATTGTATGTACAAGTTGATTTTATGAAGAAAATAATTACAATTGTAGACACATATATTTTCAGTTTTATGTGTAGCGCCCCCCCTTATAGCTTGATGTTAACTCGAAGGGCTCCACAAACCTGGCGATTACGCTGCCACCACCCACAATAAGTTGGAAAAAAAAATAAAGATTTAGAGAATATGTGAGTATTACTGGGACTTAATAAACGACTCGTTAACAGGGTTTCTGTATATTATCACATACTGATGGGCCAGTATTCACATCCCCACTTAACCTAAGGTTTCACAAAAATAAATCACTGCACAATATAATCCCCGACACGACGCGACTCTCACTCGTGTTTAACAAAAACCCAAGAATTCCTTTACCCCGCTGTCACTGTGTAAAGTACCTATACACACACACACTCGCTATGAATACAGCCTTAGCTGTATACACTGATGTGTCCACGGTCATCTACTCAGCTCAGCTCAGCTCAGCTCAACTCACACACACATCAGCTCACACGTGGGTCCCCCTCATGGGCTAAGCAACCCCCTCATGGTCACTCAGCTCACTCCGCTCCAAAACCCTTGGAAACACGTAAATCAATGAATATTTAAGTTCCAACACATAAATAATCAATCCCCTATACATCCTTATAAATACACCGCCCCACACATACCTTTGAGAAGGGTTGTAAGACACAACTCCTTACACGTGTTGTTCCGGCAAGGCTTGGTGAGAGAGAGAAAAATATGGCTACCTTCTCCCTTTCTCACCTTCTTGCCGTGACGTCACTAGCGACCGCGGGCACAAAATATTGTCGGAAACTATATCTATTGATTAAGGACTGAGAGTGAAGGAAAATTACGAGCATTTAATTACTAGACATTTATATATTACTTTACTCTCACCACTCAATGTAAACTCTTCGTCAATCATGAGTCACAGGATTAACCCATTTTCTCGCATTACATATGCATCCTAGACACCAATGTTACATATGTTAAATGAATTTGAATAATCTTTTGATTTGATAAAACTATATAGAAGCATGTACAAAAATTCGCTATGAAGTCCGCGAAACATGTATATTTGAGTGAGATTCACAGGCTCTAACGGGATCATAAAATTGAGTGTAGTGGTCCATTGATAGATACCTAGCTAGTAGCTACGCCACTGTTCCCAAGTATATAATGATGTGGTCTATCATAGCATCTCGCACCCCCAAGAGGTTGGTCTCGCACCCCCGGTTAAGAACCCGTGGCCAAGACTGTAATGTCTGCAATCAGGGGCATCAATGAATCGGTCTATTTTCTTTTTTTTTGTCTTCCTTGTGTCTTTAAATAAAAAAATCTTTTTGTAATGTAATATAGTGTATCCGGTATTTTGGTACTTTCAACCAGTAATTGAGTAGGAGCTAAAAAGTACTCTTTTTTATGTTTTTGATGTGTTAAGAATGATGGTCACATTCAGAATCGTCAGAAATGCATACTTTTGCAGTTATCCAGTTATTTGTGCATTATTGCAGTTATTTGCAGAGAGAGAGAGAGAGAGAGAGAGAGAGAGAGAGAGAGAGAGAGAGAGAGAGAGAGAGAGAGAGAGAGAGAGAGTAAGATTAAGGTTGAGGAAGTTAAAAGGAGAATGAAATGAGAGTAGATATAATTTGATAGGAGAATACGTGAGAAGTTCAAAGAGAATAAGAAACTATAGTGGAAATTTACTTACGTGGTAAAGTGGAAGTGATGAGAAAATATAAGGAAACAAGTGGTGGTCTATAAATATTTCAGTATTTACAGAGTAATTATTTACTCACAATATTTACAGAAGAATAGATAGCAAGGAGGTTGATAGAGCAATAGCTAGTGTGGTAATTCTGAATTATCTAACACCAGAAATATTAAAATAATGGAGAGGATACAGTGATAGAATGATGCTGAATGGAGTGGCTGGTCTGGTCGAATGTCTGTTTGTAGATTAAACTGTATAGTAAACTCAATGTAGATATTAAATTAAACTGCATTACTTGTAGACTCAATGTAGATATTAATTTAAACTTACTTGTAGACTCAATCTAGATATTATATTAAACTGCATTACTTGTAGACTCATTGTAGAGATTAAATTAAAATATTACTTGTAGACTCAATCTAGATATTACATTAAACTGTATTACTTGTGTAACGCAAGAAAATGGGTTAATCCTGTGACTCACGATTGACGAAAAGTTTACACCGAGTGGCGAGAGGAAATAATATATATATATATATATATATATATATATATAAATATATAATATACTTATATATATATATTAATATATATATAATATAATATATATATATATATATAATATATTATATATATATATACATATATTTTACATATATATAATATATATATATAAAATATATATATATATATATTATATATATTAATAACATATATACATATATAATATACAATAGATTATAATTTTTAATATATATGTATATATATATATATATATGTATTATATAATATATATATGTATATAAAATAAAATATATATATATATATTATTTTATGTAGTTGTATGTATGATTGTATGTTGTATGTATTTGATTATGTATGAGTAGTATGTATGTGTATGTATTAGTATGTATTTGTATGTTTTTATGTTTTTGTTTATGTAGTATGTATGTAGTAGTATTTTGTATTAGTATGTATGTATGATGTTGATTTTATGTATGAAATGTTGTATGTATGTATGTAGTATGTATGTATGTAGTATGTAGATTATTTTAGTATGTATGTATTTTTTGTATATAGTTAAAATGTATATAGTATATATATATATATAATATATAGTAGTTGTATTATGTATTTTGTATGTTGTTGTATGATGTATGTAGTATGTATTATGTATGTTGTATTATTATGATGTATGTTTTAGGTATGTTGTATATGTGTGTATATGTGTGTATATGTGTGTTTTGTGGGTATTTTTTATTGAAATGTATAATGTATATATATGTATATATGTTTATGTATATATGTATGTGTATGTGTATGTTATGGTATGTTTTAAATTGTATATGTTATGTAAGTATATTATATAAAAATTTTAAATATGTATAATGATAAATGTATATATGTATATATATTATATTATGTAATATATGTTATATTGAAATAAAATGATATTATGTGTAATATGGTATATTTTAAATTATGTAATATATTGTTATATATTGTATATTATGGTATATATATATGTATAAAATTAGGGGTATATTTTAGTAGTTTTTAAAAGGCTAACAATTTTCTTCATCCCAGTCACAAACATTTGGAGTAGGTCCTCCATATTTTTTAGGGTTTTCGTAGTCGCTTTTGGGGACGTCACGGGGGAAAAAGGTTTAAAAGGAGGTAGGGGCCATTCCCCCTCTTTCCATTTACACCCCCAGCGGAAAAGGGCTGTAGAGGGAGGCCCCATAAAACCCTCAAGAAGGTATGTTCGTGACGGTGCACTTATAAGGATGGCTAGTGCATTGATTAGTTCATGATAGACTTGTAATGTATGATGTATTATCAGGGTCTGGTGTCGGGGACAGTGAGGTGAGCTGAGCTGAGTGGGTGGTTGATCCCCTGAGTGACCCACGTGTGTGCTGTCGGCGATGCTTGTGCTGTTGCTGAGCTGTGCGGAGTTGGTGACCCGCTGGGACACCAGTATATAGAGCTAAGGCCCTATTGTAGCTCCATTATTACTTTAGGTAGATAGATATAGTACCTAGTAATTCAGAATATAGGAACTTTTTGTGTGTTAAGCCCGGAGGAGAAATTAGGCGTTTCGGTCATCTATATTCTTTGAAGTATAGTTTTTGGTGAAACCATTAGAGCTGGGATGTGATTACTGTTCGTGAAGATTATAAAGAAACCCTCTTAACGAGTCGTTTATTAAGCCCCAGTTATCCTCATATATTCTCTAAATCTTTAACTTTTTTTTCCCACTTATTGTGGTGGTGGCAGCGTAATCGCCAGGTTTGTGGAGCCCTTCAAATTAACATGTAGCCAAAAGGGGGGCACTACACTTGTAGACTCAATGTAGAAATTATTGAACTGTATTACTTGTAGACTCATTGTAGAGATTAAATTAAACTATTACTTGTAGACTCATTGTAGAGATTAAATTAAACTATTACTTGTAGACTCATTGTAGAGATTAAATTAAACTATTACTTGTAGACTCATTGTAGAGATTAAATTAAACTATTACATGTAGACTCATTGTAGAGATTACATTAAACTATTATTTGTAGACTCATTGTAGAGATTAAATTAAACTATTATTTGTAGACTCATTGTAGAGATTAAATTAAACTATTACTTGTAGACTCATTGTAGAGATTAAATTAAACTATTACTTATAGACTCAATGTAGAGATTATATTAAACGGTATTACTTGTAAAACTCAACGTGGAGATTATATTAAACTATTACTTGTAGACTCAATATAGATATTACATTGAACTGTATTTGCACTGAACTATTTACAAATTAGAATAAACTGTATCACTAATTGAGAGTGAAAGAAAGCTTAAAAGTGTAGTGAATTTAGTCTATAGCGAGTGTAAGACAAAATAGCTTGGAAAGAATGCTGGAGAAACAGATGTTTTTTGAAGAAGAAGAAAAAGGATTGACTGACGTGGATATACAAGAGGTTGAAAGAAAGCAAAAGGGATTGACTGAAGTGAGTTATAACAGAGGTTTTGGGGAAGAAGGAAAGGATGCTGAGTGAGAAAACAAGATGGTTTTTTGAGGGGAAGGAAGAAAGAGGGGATTGACTGACAGTGAGTATATAAGAGTGTACAGATATTAATGTATGTATACCTTAGAGTGTGTGTGTATAGATTTTAATGTATGTATACCTTATAGAGTGTGTGTGTTTATAGTGGGAGGATGTTAGGCATTGTTAGGAGGGGAGAAAATGCATAGAAGTGAAAAGGTTGAAACTTAACATGAGAGATATAGAGAAATAAGAGTTGTAAGCTGTAATGGTACATAGAAGTATCTTAGGATGTACTTTTAAAGCTGATGAAAAATAGGAATGTGCCTATGAGATTAGAAGGGGTCTAGGGAATAGGTTTTTTTTTTATAGATTAGACTTCATCATCTTTCTGTTTAACATAAGATTTTCCCGTAGTGTGTTATGAGGTTAGAGGGTCAATATGCTTCCAACTATCTCTATCCATTGCCTCAACCTCTTCAATGCAGCCAGATCCTCTTCAACACACTCGGCCGCTTTTTTAAACATGGACTAGGGAGAGTCTAACTTGGAGCTTCCATGTTAGACTCAAGTAGTACCAATGCCAAGAACGCGTGCTTTAGACGCCAGCAGCGAGAGCTAACATGGTCCTATGTTGATCCACGACTGCGCTTGGGTTGGCAGCCGTGAACCAGGGAGATCATATATTGGGGGACGGAGAGCGGAAGAGTCATTTGTCTCCGCGCCCTGCTAACGAGAACAACAAAACACACCATACCATATATGAACCTATATTCTTCATTTATTCACTTTTTTACCCACATTTTCCTTGATCTTCATAGCTCTTCCCATTATCGGGAGTCAAGATTGTCATGGTCATGTTATAGTTATTATTTAGTTGCACAACTAATGATGCCTTAATCACTAGTTGATAGTTGATAGTTGATAGTTGATAGTTGACTAGTTTTTTAGTTGATGGAGTATGTGAGAGAGAGAGAGAGATCATGCATGAGTGAGAGGACAGTAGGATGTGAGAATGAGGTGGATAGATGTGTGGAAATGGGAGACTTCTGCCGTGGCCTCCCCGTAGAGGGATGTAAGGAACCGCTGTTAGCGTAGACTAGACTATTATGACCAAAAAGAGAATAAATGTCTCCTCTGTTTCCATTAATTAAATGCAAGTGCTGCTGTATAGTCGTATAAGTGAGTGACTATTATATTGCTGATAGTCTGGACTCGGCGGGCGAGGAGAGAGAAACAAACCAGATTTCGTAGGGCGCCAAACGCGGTCTTTAAAAAAATAGTTCAGATGCTTTATAATCTGCAGTAGACGCATGTATACACTCAAATTTTGCCAAACAGAATATTGACAATACCGCTAATTTGTCTTAGCATGGGCATTTGCATAGTATCGTAAATATCATTAGACTCAAGTGTTGGACAGGGTCCTGGGTGTCTAACATTTCCAATACTATTCTCGTTAGTTTTAGACCAACTTAAGACTAACCCCCCCCGAAAAATGTTTATAAAACGGAAATGCCTGTCTAAAGCCACGGTTAGTCTTAGGTTAGCCGAAGTCCACGTTTAAAGAATCGGCCGACTGCCATGTCTTCCTTGGCCTGCCCGGTGGACGGCAACAATTTTAATATATCAGACTTATAACAGGAACAGTGAGAGTATAACAGGGCACGGCAGTCTAGATTGTGTGTGTGTATGGAAATTGATGATGTGGCGTGGCGAGATGGGATGATTTGAACAATGAAAGTATGTATGAAAGATGTGGTATAAAAGTGCGTGTTTTGAGTGTGTCCGCCCACAATTTTCCGGGAAACCTGGGAAAGGTTCCTATACAAGGTAAAGATGGGGACATATGCTATGCTGCGCGTGGCCTCGGTGCTAATTTCCGTGGCATTAGCCTTTGAGCCTGTGGTGGGTGAGAACCCGTTAACCCGGGACACTGGGCTACTAGTGTGTGGGCTAGTGTGACATACGGGTTACCACAGCTACCTTCCCCAGGTTTCCCCAGGTACCCATTTATCAACCCCGAAAGGGAGGATAAACAGCTGGTTTGGCTGGTCGCCGATTGCCCTGGCCCGGATTCGAACCAGGGCTCGCAGATTCGTAGCCAGGCACGCTAGCCACTACACCACGGAGGCGACAAGGTAACTGTGGTAACCTTGGATGTCACACTAGCCCTGTGTCCCGGGGAAGCGGGTTGTCACCCACCACAGGCTCAAGGGCTAATGTCAAGGAGATGAGCACCGAGGCCACGCGCAGCATAGCGTATGCTCCTATCTTTTTTTCTGAAGGAAATATGATTATCTCTCTCTCTCTTCATGTCGACCCCTGGAGGAAACAAAGCTTATTAAATAGTTTTACTTATTTACTTGATTTTATTCATTAATCCATTTTTCTTTTTTCCCCACCATAGTTTGTGCATCGTAAGAAGTACTGATGGTGGTGAAGGAAGGCTGTTGCCGTTGGGGTAACAATACAATACTCATCATGAGCAAGATGGCCTCTAAGGTATTACAGGTGTCATTCATAAGCCAGACTACAGGTGAGATGATAGAACTGTATGTTTTGCTGTAAGACTTCCATAACTGTAATTGGGCTGCAGGTTCTATTGCATATTAATTTGTTAGGAGTAGTAACGCATAGAGATTATTAGTTTTCAAATAGCTAGTTAAGATGCAAAATTAATACTTCCTTAACTACATGCAGCATATAACTGTAATTATCAATTGCATATTAAATATTAGTAGTAGTGCAAACAGATTATTAGTTTTCAAAAAGCTACCATCAAGAACACTACAGTCGTCACTGCACTAATGTCGCCAGGCGCCATATATTGTCTCCAGGCGCCATATATTATGAGTGAGTTCATTACTACAGACTTGTATGTGCCACTGAAAACAGGTATGCCAGGTAACTGTGCATGCCTCTTCAGTGACACATACAATTCTGTAGTGATGTTCAAATTCCTAACATATGGCGCCTGGCGACAGTAGTGCAGTGGCGACTATGTTAAGATGATGAGCTTCAATATTTTCTTAAACCACATTCATAAAACAATAACGTGAACCTTAATATTTTATTAAGTACATTTAGAAGTCAAGAAACATTATTAACTTCTTGAGTGGTGATTCATAATGACTTCACTGTCTTAGCCAATGTGTCAGGTAGTTCAGACAAAAAAAATAATGGTATCAAAATTATACTTATATCTATAGAACCAAGAAAAAGTTACAGCAAGACAAAAAGTTATCAGTTAAATGAAACAAGCGAAAATGCCTGAAAGCCTCTCCGGAGATAGTGATTGGTTTTATTTATGATAAACAAAATACTGTCTACGTAGGGACAAGTTTTATTTAGAAGTAAAACCACAATATACATTTTTACATACAGATACTGTTATAGCTATAGATGCACTGTTAGGACATACTGTTATAACTATAGATGCACTGTTAGGACACTGTTATAACTATAGATGCACTGTTAGGACACTGTTATAACTATAGATGCACTGTTAGGACACTGTTATAGCTATAGATGCACTGTTAGGACACTGTTATAACTATAGATGCACTGTTAGGACACTGTTATAACTATAGATGCACTGTTAGGACACTGTTATAACTATAGATGCACTGTTAGGACACTGTTATAACTATAGATGCACTGTTAGGACACTGTTATAACTATAGATGCACTGTTAGGACACTGTTATAACTATAGATGCACTGTTAGGACACTGTTATAACTATAGATGCACTGTTAGGACACTGTTATAACTATATATGCACTGTTAGGACACTGTTATAACTATAGATGCACTGTTAGGACATACTGTTATAACTATAGATGCACTGTTATAACTATAGATGCACTGTTAGGACACACTGTTATAACTAGATGCACTGTTGGGACACTGTTATAACTATAGATGCACTATTGGGACATACTGTTATAACTATAGATGCACTGTTAGGACAGTTATAACTATAGATGCACTGTTAGGACAGTTATAACTATAGATGCACTGTTAGGACACTGTTATAACATATAGATGCACTGTTAGGACACACTGTTAGGACACACTGTATATAACTATAGATGCACTGTTAGGACACTGTTATAACTATAGATGCACTGTTAGGACACTGTTATAACTATAGATGCACTGTTAGGACACAGTTATAACTATAGATGCACTGTTAGGACACACTGTTATAACTATAGATGCACTGTTAGGACATACAGTTATAACTATAGATGCACTGTTAGGACACAGTTATAACTATAGATGCACTGTTAGGACACACTGTTATAACTATAGATGCACTGTTAGGACACTGTTATGACATACTGTTATAACTATAGATGCACTGTTAGGACATACTGTTATAACTATAGATGCACTGTTAGGACACTGTTATAACTATAGATGCACTGTTAGGACACTGTTATAACTATAGATGCACTGTTAGGACACTGTTATAACTATAGATGCACTGTTAGGACACACTGTTAGGACACACTGTTATAACTATAGATGCACTGTTAGGACACTGTTATAACTATAGATGCACTGTTAGGACACTGTTATAACTATAGATGCACTGTTAGGACACAGTTATAACTATAGATGCACTGTTAGGACAAACTGTTATAACTATAGATGCACTGTTAGGACACAGTTATAACTATAGATGCACTGTTAGGACACAGTTATAACTATAGATGCACTGTTAGAACACACTGTTATAACTATAGATGCACTGTTAGGACACACTGTTATAACTATAGATGCACTGTTAGGACACTGTTATAACTATAGATGCACTGTTAGGACATACTGTTATAACTATAGATGCACTGTTAGGACACTGTTATAACTATAGATGCACTGTTAGGACACACTGTTATAACTATAGATGCACTGTTAGGACATACTGTTATAACTATAGATGCACTGTTAGGACACAGTTATAACTATAGATGCACTGTTAGGACACTGTTATGACTATAGATGCACTGTTAGGACACACTGTTATAACTATAGATGCACTGTTAGGACACTGTTATAACTATAGATGCACTGTTAGGACACACTGTTATAACTATAGATGCACTGTTAGGACACTGTTATAACTATAGATGCACTGTTAGGACACTGTTATAACTATAGATGCACTGTTAGGACACTGTTATAACTATAGATGCACTGTTAGGACACTGTTATAACTATAGATGCACTGTTAGGACACTGTTATAACTATAGATGCACTGTTAGGACACTGTTATAACTATAGATGCACTGTTAGGACACAGTTATAACTATAGATGCACTGTTAGGACACACTGTTATAACTATAGATGCACTGTTAGGACACTGTTATAACTATAGATGCACTGTTAGGACAGTTATAACTATAGATGCACTGTTAGGACAGTTATAACTATAGATGCACTGTTAGGACACTGTTATAACTATAGATGCACTGTTAGGACACTGTTATAACTATAGATGCACTGTTAGGACACTGTTATAACTATAGATGCACTGTTAGGACAGTTATAACTATAGATGCACTGTTAGGACACTGTTATAACTATAGATGCACTGTTAGGACACTGTTATAACTATAGATGCACAGTTAGGACACTGTTATAACTATAGATGCACTGTTAGGACAGTTATAACTATAGATGCACTGTTAGGACAGTTATAACTATAGATGCAATCTTAACATGACAACGAGTAATATTTCTGTAATACAAATATACATTGCAAGTGAGTTTATAGTTCTTTTCATAATTTCCTTTTACATAATCTCCGGACGGTCTTTCAAGTATTTGCCTTTTATAAATTTTCCCTTTATCTTTTCTCTAAAGTTCTTATGAGTATTTTTTACTAAGAATAATTAGTATGGATAATTAAAAAAAATATTTAAGAAATTATTTTAATTGTACATATGATCTAAACAGCGTCAAGATTTTTTCCCCAGTATCTTTTTAGTTAAAAGTAAGTTAGTTAAGTTAAAAGTAAAAGTAAGCTAGTTAAGTTAAAAGTAAAAGTAAGCTAGTTAAAAGTAAAAGTAAGCTAGTTAAGTTAAGTTAAGTTAAAAGTAAGTTATAAGTTAAAAGTTAGTTAAGTTAAGTTAGTTAGTTAGTTAAGTTAAAAGTTAGTTAGTTAGTTAAGTTAAAATGAAAGTTAAATGCATACTTAAGACAGAAAATTATCCCTAGAAAAACGTGGAATTTTACATAATATAGCTATTTCATAAAAGTGATTAGATTTTACTACAATTGAATTATATATGAAAAAAAATCCTAAATATTTTCCCTAGTGTTCAGATCACATAATATTATATGATGACTGGTCTTAACAAAAATAGTAATAATATAATTATAATACCCTCTTCTTCTGAAACCTGGAGCACTGTCTACCCGCCTGGGGAAGGTGGCTCTGATAGGGGATGTGCTTCTTGCGAGATACCCCCACACCTCTCTTCAGACCATTCCAGCTGATTTGGGCGCAGTGTCCGACAGATTGGATGAGGCACTGGACCAACTGAAACAAGCATTAGCATATCAAGCTCAAACTAAAACTTATATGCATGCTCCTTCCATAATACAACTTCTGAAGGCTCGACTGACTTTCTTGAAGCAGACCTTAGTGCATGCCACCCATGATTATAGTCTCCATCCCGTGCATGCCCGAACCAAGCGAGGCCTTGTCAATGCTTTGGGTAGGGTTTCTCAGTTCTTATTTGGGACAGCTATGGATGAAGATGTCTAAGATTTGCGGGAGCACTATAATCGACTGGTTTCTATTACGGCTGTTAACCAAAAGGTCATTAACATTAACAGTACAAGGCTGAAAATTATCAAAACTAATGTCAAAGACCTTTTACAACAAGCTAATCAACTAACTAGAGTGCTGAACAGTTCGATTGTGCGTTTAGATGCTCTCAATGACTTTCTCTACCTTGACCAAACCTTGCTAGTTTTGGAATTCTCACTCAATGCAGTCATTTCCAAAATCGCTGCACTAATCCGAAACATGGTCGATGCAGCTAGTGGAAGAGTAACAACAAGTCTTTTCCTCCCACCTTCCACCTACCCCCCTTTCTACTTCTGACTCCCAGCTTCCCTCCTGCTCTCCTCTTCCCCTCCTTCTCTTTCCTTTTCAACCCTCCACTCCTCTCCCCTTCCCTCTGATCGCCCCATGTCCTCTCTCCCCTCATCTCCTCTGATCATCCTGCTATTAGTCTCTTCCTGACTTCCCGCTACCTCCTGGCTTTACACGTGACTCCCTTTTGTCTCAACAACCTCCATCCCTAGCCCCTCGCCCCCCTGACCCCGCTATCTGTTCTTCGTCTACTACCCTTGATCCCTTACATCACACCCGATCTTCCTAACCCCTCTACTCCAGACGCTGCCATCCCAACTATCATCACCCGCTAATCTCTTCACTGTCTGTTCTTCCTTGGAATATTCGCAGCTTCCACTCCCACATACCAAACCTTCGTCACCCTATTTCTTGCTATGAGCCTCAAGTTATCTGCCTCCAAGAAACTTTTCTTACTTACCCCATGTCATGATTCCTAATATCATTTTCTCTCTTCTTCTATCCTTGTCCACCAGAAAACAACCCGTTTCTCCAAACGTCAACACCACTCCCTTCTACCGAAATCCTTATCTTGCAGATGTCCTCCAAGAATCCCTGTTTTGCCCTGACTAATTTAACCTTCCTCCAACAGATAAACATCCTTCATTTGATTTGACAATCTTACTCTAACATCCTTTCCCCATCCCTCACCGTTTCACTCTTTCTCTCTTAACCCCTTCCTTTTTATGCTTTGCCATAGTGCCATAATTATGACCTCTGATGTCAGGCACATTTACCCTTCTAGCATTTCAATCAAATCAATTAATCAATCTGCTGATTCTTTTTCCATAAACATCACTTTGTGAATGTCAAATAATGGGGTGAAAATTCCTTCTCCTTATCTTGTTTGAGATACTTTTTCTTACCCTTGAACTGACTGCCTCCACAGTAACCTCTTGTGGCTCCTTGGAGGGCATATGAGACAAGGTTCTGGCCGTGACTGGCATCTCTTCTACCATTGACGTTAATAGCAGGGAATATTATCAGATATTTAGCAAATCTGAATACAAATTCCTTACCAAGAAATTTCTTCACCAATGTGTTTGTAAAGGAGTCTACTAACACATTTCAAAACATTTAAATTCAACTCCCGCAGGGCAACCCGTGACAGCTGCTGGAAGTTGGGGTATCCGGAACCTTATCCGGGAAAAAAAAAAATTATAATTCTGCCTGAAGTACCTACCTTGTGAAGGGTCAAACTAGGGGTTTTTCATGATTCTGAATCAATTGCAAACATTTGTTTTGCACCAAAATCACTCCTTGGTGGAAAAATGGCCACACCCACATTTCTCGCTCTTCACAAACCCTTTTTTTTTGAGTGCATGCGGCTCTCCGGGGACAAAGTCGCCATAGTGACCTTCGATCTCCCCATCTGGCTCAAGGCTGTGGATATCATAAAGCAGGCAAATCTACCCATCATTCCAAGGTGAGGGCACTTTGTGTTAATCATATGTTTTTGCAGGTCTTAATATCGAATGAATTCTGTAATTATAACTATTTATTTCATTTTACTCCTCTCTCTTCAGGTTGGGTGGGTTTCACCTGCTAAAGTCCTACCTCGGGTCCTTGGGTAATATCATGGATGGTTCTGGACTCCTGAAGTTGATCCAGCTGATCTATCCAGGGAGTACGACGGCCGACCACATCCTGAATGGAGGGTGTTTTGACAAGGCGATACGCGCTCACCTCCTGATAGATGCAACCATCTGTCAGTACATCATGAAACACGTCTTCACTGAGGAGGAGCTTGGTGAAATGAGGACCTTCATGGAGAAGGTAGCTGATGGGAAGATGGGAGCCAGACATACAACACCAATAGTTGCAGTGTTTGAACAGAGGTTTGAAGAAACTTTCAAAAGACTCGCCGAGGGAGGAAGAACGCCTGCACTCGCCATGCAGTACCACTACATGGTCGATATCATCAAGATCTTCATCAAAATTGAACGGCTTGGAGACCACGACGGACACCTGTCCTGCATTGTTACCAGGATGCTGGACATTTTTTCAGCTGCAGGGTATCATCAATTTGCCAAGGGCGCACGGCTGTATTGTCAGCTGATGAAGCAACTAGAAACTTTGCCTAGATACAAGGAGACCTTCGAAAGTTTCACTGCTCATGGTAACCACGTTGTTCGTTACTCTTATCATGATTGGTCTGGCACCTGGTGTGACATCTGTATCGAGCAGAGACTAATGAAGGCGGCCAAGTCAGAAGGTGGGTTGAGCAGAGGGAGGATGAGGAATAGTGATTCTGGCCACAAATGCTGGCTGCAAACCCTCAACCACTTATCCTATGTCAACCAGCGCATGGAGGAAGGTGTCAAGAAACATGGTCCAATCCACAAAGACCTTGCCAAAACATTGGACTTGGACATTGGACAAAACAAAGCGATTGGACTTGCCCTCAAATGGTTCGAGGAGAACAACCCCTTTGATCACGATCGAGACAAGCAGTTGCTTGTGTCCTTCTCAACAGGATTCACGAGCACTGGAGATGATGCAGTCAACGCTGAGAGAGCGGTTGAAGTAGGGAGGGAGAGGCAGATAAAGCTGGATGGACAGTCAGTGACATCGACCATGCAGGTGAAATTCAATGTACAGGCCCTGTCATCACTCTTTCAGAAAGATTCCCAAGGTCAATGAGAAGAAGATTCACCTAAACTCAACTCTAGTTGTTCAAACGACTGATAATTATTTTTGCCCAACGGGATATGACAGTCCAGACAAGCTTAGAGCATGAGTTGACTCCCTTCCCCTTGTCCTTGTTCAGCAACAACGGTCAGAAAATGAACAAGGCGAACAAGGCAGGCTTTTCCAAGACTAGCCTGAAGGAGTTGACCGATCTGCTTGACCTCACTGACCAACCCTGCTCCAGTCTGGTGGTTGATGGTGAATGGCTTCTCTACATGGTGAATTGGGAACAAGGTCAGACTTGGCAGGAGATTGTCGACAGTTACCTGAGCTATGTGCAGTGTCTCGGCAGTCGCTCTCAGAAGATCATTGTGGTCTTCGATGGCTATAGCAGCTCGCCAAAAGACCACGACCACATCCGGCGTACCAAGAACTCCTGCTGTGATCTACAGATTCGACCAGATATGATACATGTGACACCAGGGGCAAAGTTCATGGACAACACTCACAACAAGAGTGAGCTCATCCATATCCTCTCTTCAACATTCTGGAAACGTCAGATCACCGTGGTGCCGTGTGACAATGATGCTGACACTTCTATTGTGAGAGCAGCATTGGCTGCTGCTACAGATGACTGTTGAGGTCAGTAACATTTTGTGTAGGTATTTTACTTACATCAACTATGATTACTTTTTATTTTTTCGGTGTTGTTATTTTGCTTTATTGATGCACCACGTTGTTATGCAAGTGTACTTATCCTCAGAAAAGAAAAGTAGCATTGTTAAGTAACTTGGAGATTGTTAAGTTCACGGTTTTTGCACAGTTCAAGACGCTTTACTTATATCTTGTTATATGTTCAGGTGCAGGCAGAAGACGCAGATGTGCTGATAATGCTGGTGCACCATAGCTCAAGCACCAACCATCCACTCTTCTTAATCACATCGAAGGGCTCTTACGATGTCAGGAGGATCCGAGAAGCTCTCTCTGAAAGACAGAGGCGCTACCTGCTCTTTTGTCATGCCTTCATTGGTTGTGATACGGTTTCAGCAATCCGGCCACGGGAAAACCACTATTTGACAGGTTTTGTGCAGGGGACATTGATGAACACATTAACATCTTCCTTGACATACGGGCTACTAAGGACGAGGTGATCGAGGGTGGTATTGCGATTTTCCAGCACATTTACCATGCACCAGGTACTACTTTGGGTGCAATTCGATACAACATGTTCTCGCGGAAAGCGGCGGCCGGGCTGATCAAACCAGAGACTCTACCTCCAACAGAGGATGCAGCTGCACAGCATTCTCTCCGTGCCTATCTCCAAACCCGGGACTGGATGCTGCTGCAGAGCATGTCTTTGGACCCCAGTGACTATGGATGGACAGTAGGGGTTCATGGTTATGAGCCGGTTCCAACACTAGATCCAATGGCTCCTGAGGAGCTGCTCCAGTTCACGAGCTGCAATTGTAATGGAGATAGCAGCAACCGGCGGTGCAGCTGCAAGATGAATGGTGTCAAGTGTATCTCAGCATGCGGAAGTTGTAAAGGCATTACATGCAAGAATTGTATCCATGATGCTGTAGAGCAGCATTTCCCAACAAATTTCCCCCTGGGGGGAAATTTCAGGATTCTAAGGGGGAAATTTGTCCTGAGGGACATCTAAATTTCTAGCATTTAGTCGACAGAAGAAAAAAAAATCTTAGAATGCGGATATTGACTTTTCTTGAAGTATATATATATAGAGGAAATATATCATATAGATATAGAGGAAAGTGTCTATATGCTTGTGTTATTAAGCAAGTAAATTTTGTGTTTTGGCTACTTTTTCCTTGTTCACATGAAGGGGGAAATCCAGATGGTTGAACTAGTTGCAGGGGGAATCAACAGAAAAAAGGTTGGGAACCACTGCTATAGAGTCTGGAGAGGACTCAGACCTTGACTCCTGAGGCATTTGACATTGTGGAGCAGTATAATTTTCAAACTAGTATTCAAGAAATTGAAATAAACTAATAAAGCTACTTTTGTAATTTACATGCACCCAGCAATATTTATTTTCACCAAAAAAAAGGGTTTGCGAAGAGCGGGAAATGTGGGTGTGGCCATTTTTTCCACCAAGGAGTGATTTTGGTGCAAAACAAATGCTTGCAATAGATTGAGAATCATGAAAAACCCCTAGTTTGACCCTCACAAGGTACTTCAGGCAGAATTAATATTTTCAATTTTTCCCGGATAAGGTTCCGGATACCCCAACTTCCAGCAGCTGTCACGGGTTGCCCTACGGGAGTTTTTTTTTTTTTCTTTTAAATGTGTTTGGTAAGGTATTTGTTCTCAGATTTTAGCAATATTCCGTGGCTATAACAGTTGTCAGCCACACCCACACACCCTCGTGTCAAGGCCTCCAACTTTTCTCCAAGATGTCCCCGTGACTTCCACTTCATGTTCTTCGGCTGTGTCCACCTGTAAAATAGTTGAAAAGTAATTATCATCCATTTCTCACCACAGCAATAGCTACACTGCAAAATAAGAGATGGGGGATTCAATATATAAATAGAAAAAAAGCTTATCAGGCACTTCCACAGCATAAAGGAGGATGACTTCACTTCACTTCCTAGGGATCACCAACACCAAGAAGGCTGGAAGAATAAAGACTTTGGTGCTGTGTCAAAGAATAAGATGAATGAAACCGTTCAGATATTGTACGCTGATCACTACTTCTCCAGAACAGTTAGGGAGGACACACTTCCACCTCAGATCTAAGAGATACAGGGGATCAAGAGGATCTGAGAACCTAATCCTAGTTTGCCGTTATAACCCAACTTCACCGAGCACAAAATACAAAACATTTATTCACAAAGTTTTGAAGCACGTCTTCTTTCCAGTGGTGTGACATGGCCCATGGGTCAAATGGTGTATGGGACAGTGTTTTGAGACGAACAATAAAAAAAGGAACTAAATTTTTTGGGAATAAAGAAAAACTTATTTAAATACATTTGTGTATTTAGAAGTGTATTTATAAATACATTGGTTTTCATGTATTTAAATACAGTATTCAAATACTTTAATGAGTATATAAATACATTGCATGTAAATACATATAAAAAATGTAATAATTTTTTATCAGTTAATTTGGCCATAAACCCGCCCAACTATCAAGCAACCCTGATGTTACAGTGAACCAGTGTTTCCACTTTCAAGGAAATTTCCTTATTTTAAGGAAATTTCTAAGGAAACGCAAAATCTAAGGAAATCCTAAGGAAATCCAGTTTTTTCAGACAATGCTAGAGATATATAGATTAAGTTAAATAGCCAGGTGAGCTGATAATACACATCTTATTTGCCTTTGACAAAATGACCAAAGAACAAATTTTCGGTGCTAATTTCTTATCATATTCATATCTATAGCATCTACTGCAGCAAGTATATTGGGGAATGGGGAGGAGGGAGGTGGAGCAAAGGTGTTAGGTGGCGACGGGCTCGCGGGAGTCGCGGGACGGGGGGGTAGAGCTTTAACGACAAGTTCAGTTCCTGTCCTGCTGTCTGATAAACACCGTTAGCGTGTCTGGGATTCTCTTCTCATCAGTCACGTAGTATTCGGTGCTTCCTCCATCCATTTCTATACTGTATTTAGCTCCAAGAATTTCATATTGTTGAAAGTGTGTGCAAACTTTTATGATAATAATGCAACTCGAACATTTATGTCACGGAGTGGATTCCATAGTGTTGTAGATGGTTTATAGAATTCTCAAAGGAATAAATACTTATATTGCAAATAGAAGAAAGTTTGGAAATTTAGATTTCATGATTTTGTGCCTCGGGAGATTTTATAATTAAATAAGTGAATACTTTCGAAACTTGATTTAATTCATGGCATTAAAATGTGGTGTATTTAAAATTTATTTACAAATGTATTTAACACAATTGTATTTATTATTTAGTATTTAAATACATTCGTAAAATGTATTTCGTATTTGGCATTTAAATACATTTCTCCCATGTATTTAGTATTTAGTATTTAAATACATTCAATGTATTTAGTGCCCAGCTCTGCAAAATTGAGAGTAACCAAAATAAAAAAGAAATTTTTCCTTCAGTTACACATATAAGTATAGCATGAAATAATTTAATAAACACAAATTTACTTCATACTTCAGCCATGTAATTAATGTAGGCTATGCTATGATGGATGCTTTGATAATTTAGGACCAAAACCATAATTAAATATATAAATCATTCTTATACAATTCTTCTACAAAACATTCTTGTCAAAAACTTACTTCCATTATCCACACTGTTCATGCAGTGTTCCACGCTAGGTGTGCCTCTCTGATAGTTTCCACGCCAGACCAATCCCAAAAACCCTGCAAAGAAAAGAAAATTACATCAATAAAAATTCAAATTAAAAAAATTACACATTAATCCCCTGTGTAGTTAGAGATGCCTCATAATATTTATTTATTTATTTGACTCTTTTTTTCATCATGGGTAGCTACAGGTTCATGTAATTCAATGCGAGTTTCTTAATGATACATTAAGGAAACCAGGAAGAATGAAGAAATGGACAAAGCATGAAAGCAATACAAAGAAAATTTCTCTCTCTCGCTCTCTCTCTCTCTCTCTCTCTCTCTCTCGCACGCGTGCCCGGTGGTACACCGATGTGGCCGCTGGGTGTCTGCTCCCACCACAACGTCCTCTAAGTCGGTTGTGCGAGGTGGTGAGATCCAGGATCAAACTTGGGTACCCTTATGGATGGGAAATTGGCATCAACACGCCGGAGGAAGGGCGTCGCTGTCGGCTGTGCGCTACTGAGGATGGGCACACACTTGCTCACTACCTTCGTGACTGTGGCTGCGTCACCCGCCAAAGACAACAGTGTTCTGTGCCCACACCCACCCTTGCTGAACTTGCAATTCACTTCATTAGTCTCCTCCCACAAACACTAACTGCACATCCAGAATTCTGTGCCATTAGATGATTAATCTAAGGAAGAACAAAACAAAACAAAACAAACTGTTTTAACTTTATTTTAGCTTACTAAAACTCAACAATATTGTCCATCGTATCAATGTACTTGTTTTATCATCAGCTAATACTATGTATCCGGAGATAAGACTGTTATCTCGAAACAGTCTTTCACAAATATTAACTCAATTGTGAATAAAAATATTGAATCTGAATCTGAATCTCTCTCTCTCGCTCTCTCTCGCTCTGTGTGTGTGGAACGAGACATCTAATCCCTGTTAGTTAAGATCGTTATTTGCATCAGGAGGAGGTAGAAAAGGAAGAGAAGGAGGAGGACAAGAAGAAGGAAGGAGAGGAGGAGGAGAAGGAGAGGAGGAGGAGAAGGAGGGGTAAGAAAGGAGGAGGTGGAAGAGGATTACATAGGATTACATAGGAATAACAGACACCAGGAGACCTATTGATCCATAGCGAGGGTATCTGCTGAACTACATACTACTAAATATCAACTACTTGTAAGAAAACAGTTGGAAAATGATACCATGTCCCTAAAGAGGATAGGAACATGGAAGTTTCGTAGTGCAGAATGATAGGATATGAAAAATACTAACTACAACTACCATTACCACTACAACTAATCGATACGGGGGACTAGATACGAATTCGCACTATCAATACCCATTTACTTTACAGTGCGCGTCAAGTCTGTTTTTGAATGTGGTTATTGTGCTGGCTCCGACAACATTTGCTGGTAACTTGTTCCATCGTTCAACGACTCTAACATTGAAATAATTTT
The DNA here is from genome assembly GCA_016584305.1 of Chionoecetes opilio. NCBI lineage: Eukaryota > Metazoa > Arthropoda > Malacostraca > Decapoda > Majidae > Chionoecetes > Chionoecetes opilio. The sequence continues at coordinate 19,935 of JACEEZ010025849.1, read as the reverse complement.
TACGGAGATCGGTGATGCAACGTTGAAAATCGGTGATGCAACGTTGAAGGGAGGAGGAGGAGGAAGAGGAGGAGGAGGGGTAGGAAAGGATAAAGAGGAGGAGGAATACAATGCACTGTTACTGCATGTCTGTTCTCTCCCTATACAAGTGAGCGCGAGCGCCCCGTTTCTACTTTTCCTGATCGACTGGTATACTAATTAAAGCCTCTATTAATAACAAACAAGAGTGGTGATGGTGGTGGTGGTGGCAGGAGCAATGGTTCCCTCACGCCTCCCCGCCCACACACCCTTGTCTTCCCCACCACGCCCACATCTCCTCCTGTCCCTCCCTCCCTCCCAACCACCCCCATTCACCCTCCTAAGCCTTCTCTATTTTAAAGAATGGTAAATTTTTATGATAGGACCAAACTTCCCTACACAATAAGGAGCATGGTTTTTGTTGACCTTATTGTATTCTAAGAGACATTTGATCTTTGAGCTTTCCGTCGCAAATCAATAGTTTCGGAGATATGAACATTTTAGGTGGGAGGAAGAATACGTCTCCTTGTTTACAAAATGCCTCCCTCTTCCTCTTCTTGTGACCTGCATCGCATTTGTTTCAGAGGTGCACCCGTGGCTACCTAACCTAACCTAACCTAACCTAACCTAACCTAACCTAACCTAACCTAACCTAACCTAACCTAACCTAACCTAACCTAACCTAACCTAACCTAACCTAACCTAACCTAACCTAACCTAACCTAACCTAACCTAACCTAACCTAACCTAACCTAACCTAACCTAACCTAAACCTAACCTAACCTAACCTAACCTAAACCTAACCTAACCTAACCTAACCTAACCTAACCTAACCTAACCTAACCTTACCTTACCTTACCTTACCTTACCTTACCTTACCTTACCTTACCTTACCTTACCTTACCTTACCTTACCTTACCTTACCTTACCTTACCTTACCTTACCTTACCTTACCTTACCTTACCTTACCTTACCTTACCTTAACCTTACCTTAACCTTACCTTAACCTTACCTTAACCTTACCTAGCCTAGCCTAGCCTAGCCTAGCCTAGCCTAGCCTAGCCTAGCCTAGCCTAGCCTAGCCTAGCCTAGCCTAGCCTAGCCTAACCTAACCTAACCTAACCTAACCTAACCTAACCTAACCTAACCTTACCTAACCTTTAACCTCCAAACTGGGTCCAATAATAAAAAAGTTTAATAAAATACCAAACAAAAGCGATGCAGGTCACAAGAAGAGGAAGAGGGAGGCATTTTGTATACAAGGAGACTTATTCCTCCTCCCACCTAAAATCTATAATAATATAAGCGAAAGTGTGTCTGTGTGTGTGTGTGTGTGTGTGTGTGTGTGTGTGTCCGCTCCAGGTGCCGCCCCCTGTGGCGGAATCCCCTCATATGGCACAGTTTTGGAACCGGCTCGAGCAGGGAAAGGTTTTAAGCCCATTTATGAGATGATCCGATCACTTTTTTTTTTTTTTTTTTTAGCAGCCTATTAACGAGAATTGTGAAGAAAAAAAGTGGGTTGCGAGAATTGAGGAAAGATTGATGTAGGGTGATGGGTAATGGGTGAGTGAATGGGTGGGGTGATGGCTAATGGGTGTGGGGTGATGGGTGAGTGAATGGGTGGAGGGTGATGGGTGAGGGAATAGATGGGGGGTGATGGGTAATGGGTGAGTGAATGGGTGTGTGGTGATGGATAATGGGTGAGTGAATGGGTGGGGGGGGGGGGGGTAATGGGTGAGTGAATGGGTGGGGGGTGATGGGTAATGGGTGAGTGAATGGGTTGGGGGTGATGTGAATAGGTTGGTGTTAATACATACATTTCTACATCCATGATTTCAGGAAAGCTAGAAGGGGCTATCTGGAGAGTTCGGCCCACCAAACACAGGTGGTGGGCCGAAGGCCCACCAATAGCCCTCCGCAGGAGCTAGCCAAAAAGTCCGCCCGGACGGCGGCTTTGCGGCTAGTGTTCTATATCTCCGAAACTATTGATTTGCGACGGAAAGCTCAGAAAATGTCTCTTAATGTCGTAAAATAATATCTAAAATGTCGTAAAATAATATCTAAAGAATATTTACCTAACGTCAGTCGACAGTGGCGTAGATAGGTATCTTAGTATCTATCAATGGAGGGGCACAGCTATGTGTGGGGAGAGGGGAGGGACACAATGGTAAGTGGAGCTCAGGGGCAATCTGATGCCACATAGAAGGTTATTAGGGCATATTGTCAGTTACAGTCCAAGCAGATTATGGCAGCCATGGCCAGTGGGGGGGCACCTAGTGGGGGCTCCGGATTCTCATGGGGGGGAGTACGTGCCATTCCGTAACTAAGCCACTGGCTATAGCTGATCTGAAGATAACGTCAGATCAGCTATAAGGTAGAAAGACAGCGAGACAACAGCCATTACTTTGCAAGCAGGACTAAACAACCTCAAACCATACGTAAGCTCTCACTCCCTCCCTCCTCCCTCTCCTTCTCTCTCACTCACTCCCTTTCTTTCTCTACTTACCTTTCGCTGCAGAAATATGAAGAAAAGCAACAAAATAGAGCGTCGTTTGGCCAAGAATCACCCCCTTCCTCCCAGCTGCCTGCACACGCGTCCTACCTCCTCACCGGCTCGCTCTAGACTGCTCTCTGCTCGTACCGGACTACTCAAGGAACTCAATCAAACGCTGCTTCGAAACTGTATAACCTTTCCCTCATTTCCTTCCCACGCCCTTACCAATTGACCAATAATTCTTGACCTGTAACGTTATCTAAGTCTTAAATGTTAGTAAATTTGAGTTAGTAATAGTGTTGGTATAGTTTTGTAGTATTAAAGCTTATATTGATAGGGTTCGTTAGTGCTTCGAACTCGTTACAGTGTCGCAGATGATTGTGTGTAGGATATCGTCTTTTTTTTTTTTTGCAACGTAGTTTGTGGGTTGTTAAAGGACTGGATTTCTTTGTTGCTAGGCTTGGTCACGCCCTCACGCCCACCTACAGGAGGACGAGAGGTTCCTAAGTAACTATTATATAATTATTTTCCTCCTCTTCAAAACGAGACTAAACACTAGCTTTGTACTGTACTGTACGTCTACTGTACTGTGTACTGTAGACGGTCGTAGTTCTTCTCCTTAGTCTATCAACAGTGGTGTTCCTCAGGGTTCTGTCCTATCACCCACTATCTTTCTATTATTCATTAATGATCTTGTAAGTCTAAGGCCCGGTTCACACTTCACGTATTTGCTACGTGCGTCTTGTTATCGTGACGTCACCGTGACGTCACGATGACGTTACCTCGTCTGACTGGTCACTCCCGCCCGCTCGCTCGATCAGAAAAAATTGCAGTATAAAACCCCTTGCTTTCCTTACTTCCTCCCTTTTGTACCCCATGACACACCTATTACTCCCTTCACTATATCCCCCTTCACTCCCTGCTCTACCTATATAGCGCTACAATCCCCTGACAACAGGCTATTGCAAAGGTTACAAGTGGATTCTGTATAGCGGGGTCCACAGGTGTTGCCACATATCGCAGTCGTGGCGATATTTTTCAAGTCACTAATAATTACTACCTATTACACGGCCTGTAGGTCTGGTGGCGTGCGTGATGCTGTAGGAAGGATGGTATATAGTAGCTACTAGAGGGGCACGTGAGAGGGTTAGAACTAGAGAACACGAGAAATAACGCAGGAAAATATACCAGAGGTAGTGGTGTTGGTGGAGCTTACAATCAAGCAGAGTTGCCGCTGTTCCGCCTTCAAGCAGCGGGACAAAATATTTTCACATCATGTATGTCTTCCATTACTAATATTGTCTTCCAGATTCACTGATAATAAATATATTTTAAATCAGACCTTGGAAACAGCATTATTTTGATATTGCAAAACTTAGTTACGTATAACGTTCTATAAATTGTGGCACCACCACTCACGCAGCCCGCCAAAAGATTCGGAGCCTCCAATTAGAGAGAACTGAAACTCGAGAAATGCCAGTGGTCGCTGGCAGTTTTAACTCAAAGGTTGGTCTACTGTGTTTTGGCTCCGCGACTAATATTTTTCATAAATTAATTTCGCGATAAACATTGATGCACCGCATCTGAATACCAAAAAATATAGTTCTTCTGTTGTTCTACTAATTATATGGATGACATGCATTACGATGGAACGTTCTATAATAGCAATTTAATGCAAATTACTAGCCTCGAGTTGCAAAGCTTAATATATTTTTTACATGTATATTGTGGCATGTAAAATTTGGGTGATGTTCACACTGTTTTCTAAGACAGTACTGCTGCGTCTGGCAAACGCTTGTCAAAATACAATAAGCAATGCCTTGGAAAAACGAAGAATAAAGAATGCCGAAATCGGCTTGTTGCTGCGACAATGTAGGTTATAATTGTGGAGGCGACACGCCGCGGCGGGGAGTGGTGGGCGGGGAGATTGTGGCGGGGAGATTGAATCAAAACATTGCCACTTCACGCGTCGACTCATTGCACTTCCAGGCTTTCTATCTGATTGATACACAATAATAACAGGAAAATATGACTGCCTAGGTATAGATAACTTCTAAACATACGTTATTGACTATAAAATATCATAGAGTAACATTTACCTCGCCTCCTCAACTATAACCTACTTGGTTATTTGGTTAAATGCATGTTTTACAGACTCAGGCTTCTATACAATATACATATAGAAGAAAATCGTTCTTAAAATTATACTTTTGTGTTTTAAGTGCAGTGGAATAAGCCCATATTTTTCTTTCAAGTTGACCAACTTTTCACCAAATTGTGAGTTAAAACTGCCAGCGACCACTGGCATTTCGGAGTTGCAGTTCTCTCTAATTCCAATGATCTGAAACTCGAGAAATGCCAGTGGTCGCTGGCAGTTTTAACTCAAAGGTTGGTCTACTGTGTTTTGGCTCCGCGACTAATATTTTTCATAAATTAATTTCGCGATAAACATTGATGCACCGCATCTGAATACCAAAAAATATAGTTCTTCTCTTGTTCTACTAATTATATGGATGACATGCATTACGATGGAACGTTCTATAATAGCAATTTAATGCAAATTACTCGCCTCGAGTATCAAAGCTTTATATATTTTTTACATGTATATTGTGGTATGTAAAATTTGAGCGATGTTCACACTGTTTTCTAAGACAGTACTGCTGCATCTGGCAAACGCTTGTCAAAATACAATAAGCAATTCCTTGGAAAAACGAAGAAGAAAGAATGCCGAAATCGGCTTGTTGCTGCGACAATGTAGGTTATAATTGTGGAGGCGACGTGCCGCGGCGGGGAGTGGTGGCGGGGAGATTGAATCAAAACATGACGACTTCACGCGTCGACTCATTGCACTTCCAGGCTTTCTATCTGATTGATACATAATAATAACAGGAACATATGAATGCCCAGGTATAGATAACTTCTAAACATACGTTATTGAATATAAAATATCATAGAGTAGCATTTACCTCGCCTCCTCAACTATAACCTCCTTGGTTATTTGGTTATATACAATGTTTTACAGAATCAGGCTTCTATACAATATACATATAGAAGAAAATCGTTCTTAATATTATACTTTTGTGTTTTAAGTGCAGTGGAGTAAGCCCATATTTTTCTTTCAAGTTGACCAACTTTTCACCAAATTGTGAGTTAAAACTGCCAGCGACCCCTGGCATTTCGGAGTTGCAGTTCTCTCTAATTCTTTTGCCTCCCAGACGCACGTCTTTCAAGGTCACACAAGCAGGAAGTGACTCACGTGACTCGATGACGTCACGTTGACAAGACGCACGTAGCAAATACGTGGAGTCTGAACCCCGCATTACTCAATGCTCTATCCACTGCTACCTGTCAGGGTGGCTCGGTTGGTAGAGCTGTGGGCTCGCGTGCAGCATTCCTGCGTTCGATCAGCGGTTCGATCGCACCAGGTTCATCCTTGCGTGGTGGCGCTTTGTATACTCAATAACCTTGTCGTTGGTACTTGCAAAGTGTCTAGATAGGATCAAAGTATCTTATCTTATCTATCCACTACTACGCTGATGATTTTACCCTACATTTTTCAACGTCGTTTATTAGACGTCCAACTCAACAAGAAGTAAGTGATTCACGGAGATATGTTATAGAGCGCCTAACTTCTGATCTTTCTATGATTTCTGAATGAGGCAAAACAAACCTATCGCCTAACTTCTGATCTTTCTATAATTTCTAATTGGGGCAAAGCAAACCTTGTTTTGTTCAATGTCTCGAAAACCCAATTTCTTCACCTATCTACTCGACATAACCTTCCAGACAACCATCCCCTCTTCTTCAACGACACTTAAATGTCTCCCTCTTCTACAATGAACATTCTTGGACCATCCTTTACTAAAAATCTGAACTGGAAATCTCACATTTCATCTCTTGCTAAAACAGCTTCTATAGAGTTAGGTTTCCTGTGGCGTCTGCGTCCATTTTTTTATCTCTCCCAGTTGCTTGCTCTGTACAGGGGCTTTATCCGCCCATGTATGGAGTATGTCTCACATGTTTGGGGAGGATCCACTCATACAGCCCTCCTAAACAGGGTTGAGTCAAAAGCTTTTCGTCTCATCATCTCCCCTCCTCTGACTGACTGTCTTCAATCTTTAAATCACCGTCGCAATGTTGCATCTCTTGCTATCTTCTACCGTTATTTTCATGCTCACTGCTCTTATGAACTTGCTAACTGTATGCTTCTTCCCTTCCCGCGGCCTCGCTGCACAACACTTTCTTCTCATTCTCATCCCTATTCTGTCCATCTCCCAAATGCAAGAGTTAATCAGTATCTTCACTCTTTCATCCCCTTCACTGGTAAACTCTGGAACTCTCTTTGTTTCATTTTTCCACCCCTTCTTCGACTTACACTTCANCCCTTGCGCGCCTCCACAAAAATTTAAAATGTAAAACGGGAAAAGAACCAGAGCGATAGGGGAAAATTATAAAAAAACTTAGTGATCATTTAGCAAAAATTTTTGTAGTTTTTAAAATATTGGGCAATCTGTTTTTGGGGATTTTGTGGTATTTTGGTGCATTTCTAAAATTTTTATTTCTTTGGGGAAGGAAAGATGAACGAGTAGTTACTTTTTTAGTTTTATCGATCATTTTTTTTTGGGTTCGAGGTTCAAAGGCTATTTGACGTCGGGGAAATAAAGGCCGGGAAAGGCCAGTTCCTTATGGCAGCCACCCGTCACAGTCCCATTTGTTTGTGTTCCCTCCCTGGTTTCTGAATTTTGTTAATAAAATTTACCCCTGCTAAAGATATTTTAAAAACACTGCGGAGACATCACACTTCATAGGGTTTTATAAGTAATGTTTTCCCCTTAAAAGGGTAAAATGAAAAGGGTATATAAATTTTCAAATATACCCCTATAGGGTATATTTTTTAGACAATGGGAATCCCCCCTTTTCCCTTTCTTCCTAGGAATACCCTCTAAAGGGTTTCTAGATGTATATATACTTCGTACTCTAATCCTTTACCCTTGGTGGGTTATAGCTTATGGTATAAAAGGGGACTTCAGGTTTCAAAGTTTTTTTATATTTTCTTCTCTGAAAATAAAAATAAGGATATGTTTTGGTTTTGATGGTGGTTTTGAGGGTGGTTTTTGATGGGTTTTGAGGTGGTGTTGATGGTGGGGTGTTGATGGGGGGTTGTTGATGGGGTGGTAAAAGGTGGTGTTAAAGGTGGTGTTGTTGGTGGGGGTGTTAAAGGTGGTTTGTTAAAGGGGGGTGTTAAAGTGGTGTTAAAGGTGTTTTTTTTGATGTTGGTGTTGATGTTGGTGTTGATGTTGGTGTTGTGGGGGTGTTGATGGGGGTTTTTTAAAGGTGGTGTTGATGGGGGTCTGAAGGTGGTGGTGGGGGGTGGTGTTGGTGTTGTGGTTGAGGGGGTGCTGATGATGGTGTTGATGGTGGGGGTGATGAGGTGGTTGGGGGGGGTTTGAAGTTTTGTTGATGGTGGTCGGTTGAAGGTTTGATGGGGGTGGTGATGGTGGTGTTGATGGTGGGGGTGGTGTTATGGATGTTGAAGGGGGTGTTAGGGTTGTCATCACTTCAACCCCACTTTAAAACCCCCCCACCTTAAACCCCACCCCCCTCAACACCACCTTCAACACCCCCTCAAACCACAATCACCACCACTACCATCCCCAAACCCAACACCACCCAACCACCATCACCACCAAAAACACCACACCCAATCACCACACCTAAACCCACAATCACCACACTTCCAACCCCCTCAATCACCCCATCGGGGTTGATTGATGGTCCCCATCAAGGGTGGTGGAAAAATTAAATTTATTAAGAGATTTCCTATGTTCCAGACTTTAGGGCACCCTTATAAGGCTAAAAATTATATAGAGGCTTTATAATATAGGGTATAAAAAACTCCTTCCCTTTATAAATTTTTTTTTTAATATGAAGCAATGGATACATTTTAAAATTTGAGGGTTAAAGTGAAAGCCTCAAAGCTTGAAGTCAAGCCTTAAGTGTCGTTCAACACTTGAGGGAAAATGGGTCAACAGGACACTTGAGGCAACATGGGCAACATGACACTTTAGGGAAAATGGTCAACAGTGACCTTGAGGCAAAAAGTACAGTGCACTTGATGTAAAAGATTCAACAGTGCCACTTGAGGCAAAAAAGGTAACAGTGACACTTGATGTAAAAAATTCAACATGACACTTGAAATAAAAGGGCACAGTGACACTTTAATAACAAGGGGCAAAAAGTGACACTTTATGTAAAAGATTTAACAGTGACACTTGAGGCAACAAGGTCAAAAGTGACACTTTATGTAATAATTCAACAGTGACACTTGAGATAAAGGTCAACAGGACACTTTAACAACAATGTCAACGTGACACTTGAGAATAAATTCAAAAGTGACACTTTAGATAAAAGGGCAAGTGACCTTGAGATAACATGGTAAAAGTGCCCCTTGATGTAAAAAATTCAGACACAATATAAAAATTCGAGACATTTCACACACACATTACTTTTAAAAGGTCATTTCCCCAACGGATTTTTTTAAATTGCTTACCCCAGGCAAGCCTGTTAAAAACTTCATCAGGCAAGTCTGTTAAAAATTCATTTTAAATTTCATAACGTGTTGTGAAGAAACCCCTTTTCAGTTATTATTTTATAAGATTTAAGCAGCATGGAATTATAATTTAAAACACCATAATGCCCCTCATTTCTCAAAAGATTTTTTTTTTCGATTACACCCCAGGGAAGCCTTTGAAATCTGGATTTTTTTTAATCTATAATGTTTTTTTGAAATAACACACAGTTCTCGGATAAAATGTATTTCCGGTTTTTCTGGGTGGGCTAAAAAAGGGACTTCTCCAAGTGAAAAATACGCTTCCCGCAATCATTTTTTAAGGTTTTTATTTCGATTTCAGCACAGGGGAAACCTGTTGAAATCATGAACTTTATTTATCTATAACGTTATGTAAAAAACAACGGTTTTTTGATAAAATTTTATTACCTGTTCCCCAGCCTATTTAGTCCCACGTTCGGTGTTCTGGGTGGAAAAAGGGATTCTTCCAGTGCAAAAAAACGCTTTTCGATCTTTTTTTCTCAAAGGAATTTTATTTCAAATTTCACCGAGGGAAGCCAGTTGAACACATGATTTTATTACATCAAGAATTTTTTCAGGTGAACTGCACAACACAAATACAAGTAACAACATTGATAAAAAGGTGTAAGATTTGAAGTTTTCGAATGATTAAAGCGGGTATCACACGAGGCGTTTCTTCGGACTGTTTCGTCGAACCAAACAAGCATTTGGCTGGACCTGTTCGTCGAACACTGACAACACAGCTAGCACACGGTTGAGCCAACCGCTTCACCGAACAATAACAAACAAAGATGAAGCGATGACAGCGAGAGGCGCGGAGATTTGTGTTGTTAATGTTTTAACTTTAGGGGCATATATATACGTAGCTACTGGTGATGAAAAGGGAGGAGGTGATTGTTAGAAGAGAACGGCGACAAATGAAGACGCGTTCATGTGGGCTAAATGGGTTATAGTGGACGAGAACTGCGCGGTCGATCGCTACCGCCGTTACCACTTAACAGATTATTTTTTGCTTAGTATAATGTGCAGTATTAATCCATTTCTGCATGCGTAACCTTTAAAACATATATATATATATATGTTGAAGAAATTATAAGAGTTGTCTAATAATGCATAGACACACCCCGACCTCCCTCCCACCCACCCCCATCCCTTACCGGTAGGAGGTTAGGTTAAGTTTCGGTTATGTTAATATTCTCGTCAGGGGGTCGAAGGGGTCAGAACCCCTCCCGTTAGAACCTGCGGGGCGGGGCACAGTTGCTTTCATACAATTCCGTCACTTCCCTTGTTTCTGAGACACTGACTATTATTTCCTGGCCAAGTTTTACAGCTTTTTCTGATGGAGATACATTGTTATCAATGAAAAAGTGACCCTAGGATTTGGTGGAAAAAACCCACTTTTTAACAGGTTTCCGGAAAATAAAAATGGTAAATTTTTACGATGGCACCAAACTTCCCTACACAATTGGGAGCATGGTTTTTGTTTACCTTATTGTATTCTAAGAGACATTTTCTCCTTGAGCTTTCCGTCGCAAATCAATAGTTTCGGAGATATGAACATTTTAGGTGGGAGGAAGAATAAGTTTCCTTGATTACAAAATGCCTCCCTCTTCCTCTTCTTGTGACCTGGATTGCTTTTCTTTCGGAGGCGCACCCGTGGCTACCTAACCTAACCTAACCTAACCTAACCTAACCTAACCTAACCTAACCTAACCTAACCTAACCTAACCTAACCTAACCTAACCTAACCTAACCTAACCTAACCTAACCTAACCTAACCTAACCTAACCTAACCTAACCTAACCTAACCTTAGCTTAGCTTAGCTTAGCTTAGCTTAGCTTAGCTTAGCTTAGCTTAGCTTAGCTTAGCTTAGCTTAGCTTAGCTTAGCTTAGCTTAGGGTAAATGTTTACACTAGGACCGAAATTACCTACACAATTGGGAGTGTGGTTTCTGTTCACCTTAATAGATTCTAAAAAACATTTTCTTTATGAACTTCCGTCGCAAATCACTACTTTCGGAGATATAAGACATTTTTAATAGGAAGGAGTGTATATGAGATATGAAAATAAAATGAACCTAACCCCACCTTTAGACTCGCTAATCTAACCTAACCTAACCTAGTCCCACGCTTTAACCTCCTAACTAAAGCCAAATCTGCATTAAAAAAGTGTCCGAGGCAAGGAAAGAACAGATCGGGGCAATGCAGGTCACAAGAGGAAGAAGAGTGTGGCGGACGTAAACTCTTGTCTCGCCTCCCTATGACAATTTGCCGGAATTGTCATAATGCCATGAACAACATGGCATTATCTCCAAAAGTAATGATTTGCGATGGAAGCTCATAGAGATAATGTTTCCTAGAAACCACACGCCAAATTGTGTAGGGAATTTCGGTCCTAGTGTAAAATAATACCATATGTAGTCAGTGTCTCAGAAAAGGACCGCGCAGTCCTTGTCCATTTTTACCTGATTTTGATTTTACAGGTGGCCTTTTCTTCATAGGCCAGGCCTTTGAACCGGCTGCTCCTGTAGAATAAAAAAAAACACACAAAAGGGAAACAGAAGAAAACAAAACTACATAGAAGGCTGCCGTTTTATTGTCTATTTGCCATACAGCACATTCTTTCCAAACTCTTTCACTGTCTCAATCATTCGCCCCTTGTCTCACCACACATGTCCCAGCAGCAATAACATCCATTCTCTTCCTGTCCTTTCAACCACCTCATTCATTTCACATCCCATTTCAGTCAAAACCACACGCATCATTTCCATTCTCTCCCCGTTATCTTCTCAGATCTCATATTCTATAATTCTACTAGTAATCATTTTACCGCAAAATGTAAACACAAACATCAAATCAACTTCATATTTCTGAAAATCTATCACATATATAATACAGACTGATATGTATTCATTTTACTGTAACGTGATATATGATGGTGTTCATTTCAATGCTTAATAATTGCTAACACTATTTATAACTTACAGAAAAAGTATAGACTTATTTTGACCGCAGAGTATGTTCGACGAAATGTGCAACATTTTGTATAATTTCACAAAACCATTTCATCGAACATGTTCGGTGAAATGACCCTCGAAGTTCGACCAAACAGTCCAACCAAATGGCAAGTTCGACGAAACAGTCCGACGAAACGCACCGTGTGATAGACGGTTTTCTAGATAATAATGTATTACCTGTTCCGCAGCCTATTTCATTGTCCCAGCGTTACGGTGTTCTGGGTGGGATAAAAGACACTTCTTCCAGTGCAAAACACGCTTCATGCGATCATTTATTTCTCAATGGAATTTTATTTCAATTACACCAGAGGGAAGCCAGTTGAACACATGATTTTATTACATCAAGATTTGTTTTATGTGAACTGCACAACACAAGTACAAGTAACAACATTGATAAAAAGGTGTAAGATTTGAAGTTTTCGAATGATTAAGCATTGATCGTATAGTCAATACAGTCGGGTTTAGGGATCCAAATCAAATTCTGCTTAGGGCTCTATAATGGTTTAGGCCGGCTCTGATACATAGACTTAAGTTTATAACAACGGCCACATTATTGTGCTTACCATGGTCAGCTGCTTGTTGATGAAATCCAAAGGAGCACAAAGGAGGACAGGAGATTATCCCACACTACCCTACCCCCGGCTGCACCCGTGTTTTCCTCGCTCACTTGCTAAGATGCTCACCCGCGAATGTCGTTTGACGGCAAAAATTGGCGCGGCACCAGTGACTCAGCACCAACAAAGTATATTTGTATAATTGTACTTGTAGGGATATATCTATAATAATATAAGCGAAAGTGTGTCTGTGTGTGTGTGTGTGTGTCCGCTCCAGGTGCCGCCCCCTGTGGCGGAATCCCCTCATATGGCACAGTTTTGGAACGGGCTCGAGCAGGGGAAGGTTTTAAGCCTATTTATGAGATGATCCGAGCACTTTTTTTTTTTTTTAGCAGCCTATTAGCGAGAATTGTGAAGAAAAAAAGTGGGTTGCGAGAATTGAGGAAACCTTGATGTAGGGTGATGGGTAATGGGTGGGTGAATGGGTGATGGGTGATGGGTGAGGGAATAGATGGGGGGTGATGGGTAATGGGTGAGTGAATGGGTGTGTGGTGATGGATAATTATAATGGGTGAGTGAATGGGTGGGGGGTGGGGGTAATGGGTGAGTGAATGGGTGGGGGGTGGGGGGTAATGGGTGAGTGAATGGGTTGGGGGTCATGTGGATAGGTTGGCGTTAATACATACATTTCTATATCTATCTATAATAATATAAGCGAAAGTGTGTGTGTGTGTGTGTGTGTGTGTCCGCTCCAGGTGCCGCCCCCTGTGGCGGAATCCCCTCATATGGCACAGTTTTGGACCGGCTCGAGCAGGGAAAGGTTTTAAGCCCATTTATGAGATGATCCGATCACTTTTTTTTCTTTTTTTTAGCAGCCTATTAGCGAGAATTGTGAAGAAAAAAAGTGGGTTGCGAGAATTGAGGAAACCTTGATGTAGGGTGATGGGTAATGGGTGAGTGAATGGGTGGGGTGATGACTAATGGGTGTGGGGTGATGGGTGAGTGAATGGGTGTAGGGTGATGGGTGATGGGTGAGGGAATAGATGGGGGGTGATGGGTAATGGGTGAGTGAATGGGTGTGTGGTGATGGATAATGGGTGAGTGAATGGGTGGGGGGTGGGGGGTAATGGGTGAGTGAATGGGTGGGGGGTGATGGGTAATGGGTGAGTGAATGGGTTGGGGGTGATGTGAATAGGTTGGCGTTAATACATACATTTCTACATCCATGATTTCAGGAAAGCTAGAAGGGGCTATCTGGAGAGTCTGTGTTTGGCGGGCCTTCGGCCCACCAAACACAGATGGTGGGCCGAAGGCCCACCAATAGCCCTCCGTAGGAGCTAGCTAAAAAGTCCGCCCGGAGGGCGGCTTTGCGACTAGTATATATATATATGGCAGTGCGAAACGGCGATGATATGTTCAAGCGACTTTTGGCAGCTTTTTAGTTGCCAGGTACCGCTACCCAAGAAAACTCGTGATATTAAAAAAAAATATTAATATCTCGAAATTGATACATTTTTATTACCTTTTTTGTCGCATTATATGTTCAGTGTAACAATGTGGTAATTTGATAAAGAGTTACAATGCCTGTCAAGGCTTACATTTTATAAGCTTACCAAGCACATTTGTGACAAGAGTCTAATGAAGGGTATAAATGTGTATTAAAATACCCCTTCTCTTGACTGAGTCTAATGAAGGGTATAAAAATGCATTAAAATACCCCTCCTCTTGACTGAGAGGGGTATTGGTGAAGCTACGGGTATTTTAGCTCCAAATGATACCTTATTCCCCATTTATACCCCTTCTATACCCTGCATTTTTTACAGTGTGCGTAGCAGTGGTGGGGCGACAGCTTTCATCCTGCCTTATCGCTAGGCTGAGGTGCGAATTAACTGCCATCTCTCGTACTGTACCGGGCAAACAATTTTGTGCCGTCTGTTCTGTGCCGCATGATGCTTTGTGCCGTTCCTTGATTACTATGGCAAAACAACGCCCTCCACCAGTGGCCGGGCCTCGAATTAGTTTTTCCTTAATAGGTTTGCAAAAGTGGGCGGGGCTTCGTGACTCTCTCTCTCTCTCTCTCTCTCTCTCTCTCTCTCTCTCTCTCTCTCTCTCTCTCTCTCTCTCTCTCTCTCTCTCTCTCTCTCTCCTCTCTCTCTCTCTCTCTCTCTCTCTCTCTCTCTCTCTCTCTCTCTCTCTCTCTCTCTCTCTCTCTCTCTCTCCTCTCTCTCTCTCTCTCTCTCTCTCTCTCTCTCTCTCCCTCTCTCTCTCTCTCTCTCCTTCTCCTCTCTCTCTCTCTCTCTCTCTCTCTCTCTCTCTCTCTCTCTCTCTCTCTCTCTCTCTCTCTCTCTCTCTCTCTCTCTCTCTCTCTCTCTCTCTCTCTTCTCTCCTCTCTCTCTCTCTCTCTCTCTCTCTCTCTCTCTCTCTATATATATATATATATATATATATATATATATATACTACTCAGAGGAACAGGATGTATTACAATATAATGGACGCGCTGTAACATTGAAAACTATAATGAGACCTTACCAATTTTTTCTTTGTTGTATTGATGACGGTTCCCAAACTGTTTGAATTTTACTACATTAATTCTAACTCAAAAAATATTCAATACCCCAAATTAATTAGGCATGGGGGGCAGTAAACATTATATTGTTTTACATGTATATGCAAAAAAACAAAAAACTATTCTACCTCCACAAGTAATTCGTTACTGGGAAAATACATTGACAACATTACTAACACGACACTATATCAATTGTTATCAGATCATGTTTACGTATGTAATGTAAATAAAAAAAACATCAAATGTTTCTTGTGCTGCAAATTTCCTCAATATTTTTGGCTGTACCATTGTTTGTTTTTGCATTTTTACTACGACTGTGCTTATTGTGACCTAAGAAGATGAAAATAAAAATATAAAAATTAATGTCCCGGCTTCACGCGATTACTCCTATTGCGCTATTCCGTGTTGTGTCCTTAACGTCACCAGTGCCACTTTTGTTAGGTTATCATTTTGTGTTTTGGGTATTTTAACAGATAAATAGATTTAGGATGATTATGGATGAAATTTATAGCTTCCCCAGTGTATACCACAGGACACAGCTGTCACAGCTGTTCAATCTTTTATATTTATATATCGTAATTTCTCCTAACTCTATGGGTTCTTGATGATATTATGAAAATGTGATTTTAAAAAAGAATTTTCCTGGCCCCCTTCCCTACCTTAGCTTTCCCATACAGATATACTATTGGCCACAAAAATATTTTCACCGATTTTGGATGAACTTGGGTTCATAGTGGCTACTTAGCTGATGGTGATCCACGACTAGTGGTCTTCGTTGTTCCGATATTAGCTTCGAAAAGCTATTTTTGATAGCCTGTGTAAGGTTTTTACCCTATAGAGTATATAGTTACGCCCCTTTTCACAACAATTAATCTTCTTACTAGAAAATTTATGTTTATAGCAAAATGTATTATGTGCACATCGACTGATATACAATTATTACGGTCAAAATTTCATGTATGTAGAGAGTGAGCAGAAGTATGAGAGAGAGAGAGAGAGAGAGAGAGTGAAGAGAGAGAGAGAAGAAGAGAGAGAGGGAGAGGAAAAGAAAGTGAAAAAAAAAAGGATGGGGGGGAGACGTTGGTGTGGGGGTGGGGGGAGGGGGGGGGAGGGTGGACGGCCTGCTTTTGTGTCCGTTTGGGCGGTACACGGATCAGGTTGTGTTTCTGTTTATGCTTCCGTGCAAGTTCTTATATTGTATGGTTTATGCAATCCCAGCCTTATTTATTCTTTTTTATTTGTTCAACGCGTTAGGTCCATCGTGGCCTTTTCTCTTATTTTTATTCACCCTCTCACTCTTGCCCATTTTCAGCCACGTTTCCGTTTAGTTATTTTCTCTTTGCCCTCCCTGCTCACTCTTCCCCTTAGCCTGTCTCTCGCTTGTATTTTTTCCTTTCTCCTCTGTTTTACGCTTTTTTATCCTTTTCTTTTTTTTTTTCACCGTTGCTTCTAGTAGGTGAAACAAAAAAACTTTTAGTTCCCCACCAATTTTTGCTATCCCACACTGACGTCATCCATCAACCCCATAACACGACACCAAAACAGCGGTTTGAGTGGAGTTCCTTCTGTCCCCCCTAAAGGCTGCCCATGCCATGTGGCATAATAGCAAAAAAAGATCTATCATAAACACCCAAATATCTTCAAGTAATAGGTTATTATTTATCTCTGTGTTTACGTGCCTCTGATCAGCGCGGGAATAAGGAGCCTCCCTGAATGGGGACTAGCGTCACGGCTCCTGAGGCCTGAGCGTCTCAAGTCTAAAAAGTTTGCGTTTTGAGAACCTCGGGGAATTTGCGAATTTTGATGAGTCGGATTATTTAAGAAAAAAAAACTTCTGACCCTGGAAAACAAGAATGTGATGAACGTATTGTTGATATACTCGTTCATTCCATGGCTGATGATTTGAATTGCATTAAATCAGGAATGATTCAAATTGGGTTCTGGACGATACTTTAAGCTTGGTAGCTGCAAATATAACTTGGTGTGGTGGTGCGCATTTTATGCTTTCAACGTGTTTTTCTCTTGTTCTTTTACTTTTCACGCGAAGGACAGACAGTCACAAGTACTTTTATCTTTTTCCTCCCGGGGCGACAGGACACGGAGCCATTTCCAGATCTTTACAGAACTTGAATGAATTTAATTTTTCACGTTGGCGAAGAGGAATTGTTTATAGTATCCAATCATCTTCCCGGCAGCTAATTATATAGGGACGGTGGTTTTTACTTTAAACCTCTAATTTTTTTCCCTGAATTCCCCAGAGTGTGGCGGACCGTCAAAAAACTTTTGGGTTAAAGTACTAGCTGGCGCTATTAACTGTAGTAGGTATCGTGAGTTCGCCGAGATCGTCTCACGTGTTTTATTTTTTTGTAATTTCACTTTTCATTTATAGCCCTAAAAGATGACACGATGAAGACAAAAATGACACAGACTTTCCAGATAGCTCTTCTAAACTATTCCTGAACGTCAATGGTTACAAATGTACGTATGTTAACGCCCCCTACGTCCTGTAAAATAACAAGAAACGTTGAACTGGCTATTCACTGTGATATCCTAACGGTAGTGAGATTAACACGTCAAGTCGCCACCTGCAGTCACATGGTCGCCACGAGCCGGCCAAATATTACGAATTATAAGGCTGGTTACACACTGGCGTTTTTTTTTTGTTTCGTCATTTTTTATTATAAACATCGACGAGAAGGGGTCTGGGTCTGGGAGGGCTGGTGTCATTATCCGAATAAGTTTATCAAAAAAAAAATCACACACCGATCGCTCGGTTTTTATCTACCTGACGGTTGAACGTATAATATTCGCGCACCTAATTCAAATAACGCAGAAGCCAGCACAGCCCTCTCCCAAATTACCCCAATTAATTGGTATAATTTGGTATTTTGGTGGCACTAAAACTAACAAATTTAACTTTCAAAATATTGAGATCGTGCAGATCTTTCATTCCATCCCTTAATTTGAAATCCAAATTATCCCCTGTTCCCCATCAAGTATGGGCGATACATATCATACCGAATTTTCCCATTTTAGCTACTGTAGTCATAAACGGTTGTTAGTTTAAATCAGATTATGTTAGGTTAGGACGTGGGGTTTGATTTTAGTAAGATGAATAATCAGGAAACAGGAAATGAAAACGGGATCAATACGACTTCATAATAGCTTTTATGAAGTAGTATTGATAGTTTCATTTTTTCCTTGATATCATCTACTAAATCAAACAGCCCACGTCTAACCTAACATAATCTGATTTAAACTCACAACCGTTTTATGGCTACGTAGCTAAAATGGAAAATTTTCGGTATTCTATGTATCGCCATTGGGCATGGAAATTTGGATTCAAATTAGGATTAGAAGATCTCTCACGATGATGTAGGTTAAATTTGTTAGTTATTTAGTTGCCCAAATCGTAAAGTGACGCGAAAACTTATGCTAATTGCGCGCCAAATAACACACAAGCCAGCCACTAAATAGCCCCCCTATAGAGTACTGTATTATATAGAGTAGCGAACAACTCGATTTGTGTTCGCCCCTCTTTGTTGGCCAAGGGCCTTCCTCCTCCGTTTCACCGAAGACCGGAAGTTTCATCAAGGCATTACCCCGCAGTATAATTCATGTAAACATGTATAAGGATAGACTGTTTATCTTCGGAAATGTTTGTTCTATAAGATTATCCACATAAAACATAGTAAAACACATTAAATAAAGGTCCATTATGAGCTCTGAAGGGATATGATGAACTTAACATCACTTAAAACTCCGTCGTCATGTATAACTTTGCTTTGTGGGACAGCTTACTAAGATGGCAGATATCAATACAAGCGATTTAATTAGCTTTCGTCATTGACATCTTTCGTTTTCGTGATGACATACAATAATACCAGATGCAAACATTAAGGTTAACTAATAACTTGGACTCTCTTCCCGCTCTCTCGGTCTCTCCAACCGTGCTCTTCTCGTTCCTCTATCTCTCCTCTCTCCCCCCGACTCTCGATCATCCCATCAGTCTCTTCTCTCGATCTCCCTTCTCTTCCCCTCTCTCTCTCTCTCTCTCCGTCTCTCGTCCATCCCTCCTCTCATCCTCTCTCTCTCTCCTCTCATCTCTCGCTTCTCCCTTTTCTACTCTCTCTTTCCGTGAAAGAGAGAGAGAGCGAAATATAAGTGAAAGAGATATGAAGTGAGAGATAGGAGAGGTAACAAAAAAACTTTATAATTCTCTCTCTCTCTCTCTCTCTCAGGCTATCTCTCTCTTCCATTCCTCTCCATCTCATCTCTCCCCTCTCATCCTCGTCTTCTCTCCATCTCTCTTATCTCTCTCTCCTCCCTCTCTCACCTCTCTCTTCTCATCTCTCTCTCCGATCTCTCCCTCTCATCAATCTCCTCCTCTCCCTCTCCTCTCTCTCCTCCTACTTCTCTCTCTCTCTCTTTCTCTTTTTACGTTTGGCAGAGGACTTTTTTTACATCCAATCATCGTTTTCCGCAGCTAATATATATAGAGAGACTTGTTTTACTTTATTCTAATTTGCCCTGATTCCCCAGAGTGGCGACTCAACTGTTGGGTTATAAATACTAGCTGGCGACTTTAACTTTGTAGTAGGTATAACAACGCATGTCGCCACTCGGTTTTTATTTTTATAAACTACGCAAAGCCGCCACTCCGGGCGGACTTTTTGGCTAGCTCCTGCGGAGGG
>JACEEZ010025848.1:38321-51192 GCA_016584305.1 Chionoecetes opilio | reverse complement strand
TTTTTTTATTTACTAGTATAAGTATAAAATTCACACCCAAAAAAAAAAAAAAAAAAAGGCAGCCATTTTGAAAATGGTGGTCATTTTGGATATGAAAATACCAAAACTTCTTTTCTGGGTCAAAATACCCTGGAATCCATTTTATTGGTTGACCGGTTATGTCAATTTGTAAGGGAATTATGGTATATTATGTATTTTGATTTTTCCCTTTGGGGGCCCAAATTTTGTTTTATGCTAATTATCTCAAACTGCCCAAGGTTGACAGCGAGCCAAACCCAAGATTTTTTTCAAACTGGATATATGGGCCAAACAAAACCCACTGAAAAAAAACTCAAGACCAAAAAGCAAGGTTGAGCCTGGTGGCCCTGCCGGACTATATATACATGTCTGGACATTATCCAGAATCCTAGTAAAATCATGTGACAGTGTCTCACTCAGTGCCGAGTGTCAGTATAGTATTAGGTCCAATTGACACAAAGTAGTGATGCCACGAGGCCCCCACGACTAGTAATGAAATCAGGAATAAATGATTTTCTTCTTTTCAAAAAACTTTGGAGCTCGATATTTGCACTCTACCTGAATCATCGCCATCACTTCTTCATCTGAAAAGTTGGTTTGAGCTGCTTGACAACTGCGTTTGGCGCGCAGGTCTTCATAAATATATATATATGGCTCTTCACTTGCCATGTCTCTACTTGTTCATGTGGGGAGGAACGGCTTGTCTTCTTTGCGTCTTCATGTTTGTGAAATTTGCCTTGGGGGTCATTTATATTTTTACATTCTGACGGTTAGAGAGAGAGATGGCTACGAGTTATGTGTTGGTCCACATGGCTCCGGTACCAGAAACATTAACAGTTCTCTGCTTCTGAATTTTGCGAGGTCCAGAAGGTTGAGAATTGCATGTTCTTGGTATCAGAGACCAGAGCTGCACCGCTGGACTTGGTATAGTAATGCCGGAGGGGTAGCTAAGGAGATCGCCCACATCCTCGTTAGTACTCGTTGGAGGATCCTCCAGAACTGCAGGGTTTACCGGAGTGCTGAGTTCTTTGCAACTGATCACAGACTTGTTGTTGCTACACTTAAGCTTCATGTCAAGTCCAGAAGAATCTCAAGAGGGAACCATACTGGTTTCATCTTTAGAAGCTGAAAGACTTTTCTGTGCCCCGAGTACCAGTAGCCAGTTCCAAATCGGTTTGATGGCTCAGTGCCCCCGGGGGCCCTGTAGAACGTGGGATACCTTCAAAGTGAAACTCTCTAGGCTGCCAAGGAGTGTATTGGGGAGCACCCGAGGTCAAGGCGTGGTTTTGTCTCGACGGAGACGCGGGAAAAAATATCGAGGAGAGTCGCCTGCCAGGCTAGCTGGGAACCAGGACCAGCACAGGGCTCTGTCACGCAGGTCTAAAAAACCCTCCTGGGGAGAGACGAGGAGAGGTATGTCAGGAGTCTCGCTGAGGGATGTCGAAAAGCCATTTGAACGCTAATGACCTCCGACCCCGCCTACCGAGCCCTGAAGAAGCTCCGTTCCAAGTCTCCATCCCGGACGAGTGCTATTCGAGCAGCAGGTGGGCGCCTCGTGTCGGACATGGATGGGCAGAGGGCTCGTTGGGCTAAAGTACTTTGGGCAGTTGCTCATGGGGGACCTTCCAATTGAGCAGCTTCGCACCACTAGGTTACGGGCAGTGGATGCCGATCCTTCCATTCACGAAACCGCACCCTCTCTTGACGAAGTCAGAGAGGCTGTTGAGGTGAAAAGGCAGCTGGTGTCTGTAATATCAGTGCGGAACTCCTCAAAGCTGGGGGTCAGGCCATGACCCGCGGGTTGCTGCTGTCCTGACTGCCGGTTGTGGCAGTCAGGTACCATTCCTCCTGACTGAAAAAACGGGTTGGTCGTCCCTATCTGGAAAGGGAAAGGGGACGTCAGGGACTGCAAAAATTACCGCGGTATGACCCCTGCTCAGCGTACCAGGCAAGGTGCTTGCCCTTCTATTGCTGACACGGACCCGTAGTCTTTCTGCTGAAGCATAAGAGACCTCAGCAGTCTGGGTTCACGCCTGGTAAGTAAAACGGACCGTAATCTAGCGCTTCGTGTCCTGGTGGAACGCCCGACGTGAGTTTCGACGGGGAATGCGGCAGCCTATGTGATCTCAAGAAGGCGTTTGACTCAGTGCATCGTGAGTCACTCTGGGATCTTCTGCGACTTCCGCGGGATTCCTGAAAGGGGACTATTGGTTTGATGACTGGTCTGTACTCTGGGATTGAGAGTTCTGTGAAGTGTGCGGGAGGTGTACCAGCTTCTTCATGTTAATACAGGAGTGAGGTAAGGGTGCGTCCTCGCCCCATCACTTTTCAACACTTGTATGGACTGGGTATGGGCAAAGTTGTAGATCAAAGTGATTGTGGAGTTTTCCCTAGGCAACACCAAGATCACTGATCTTGTTTTTGCCGATGATGCAAGTAAACTTTGCTGAGTCGCTGGAGGTCCTGGTGATGGCTCTCGAGGGCTGCACGAGGAGGCAAAAACCTTTGAGACTTGAGGTCTCCTGGCTTAAGACCAAGGTTTCCCGGGGTTTGGAGGGTTATAGATGAAAAAAGTACAGTCTGTTTCATGCGTGCAACGAGGACATTGAGATCTTGGAAAGTTTTACATACCTTGGTAGCGCAGCCCATAATGACGGCGGGTCACTCAAGAAGTCTTACGGCGGAAATTTGGGATGGCCCACGGTGTTATGAACTCGCTCAGCAGGAGGATTTGGCGTTGTCGGTACTTGTGCAGGAGGACAACGATCCGGATCTTCAAGTCGCTTGTGATCCCTGTCTTACTCTATGGTTATGAGACTTGGACACTAAATAGCGACTTGAAGAGACGAATCGATGCCTTTGGAAATTTAAGTGTCTTCCCCAGAATCATGGGGTATCGCTGGGATGATTCCGGTCAAATCACCGATTGCCGTGAGACTGAATCGAGGTCTATTACCTTCATAGTCCGTCAGCGCCAACTTCGGCTATATGGGCATAGCACCTACCTGAAACGATCCTTCCCATCGGGTTGTACTGTAAGAGACAATCCGGTTGGAAGAGCTGAAGGGGGCGCCCACAAGGCTCGTAGCTGGGGCAAATTGAATGTTCTTGTCGAGAGCTACTTGGTATGGGAAAGGAGCCTGCATGGGGACTCGCGCTGGTGACCCCGGGTGGGCGTCGTAGGGTGGGCGAGGCAACGCGCCGCCCCGGCGTATGCCCCCAATGATGAATTGATGATTCTGACTGTGCATTATGATTGGCTAACACTCTCAAAGGTTGATGAAATCTTTCTTCTGATTGGCCAAGCGACAGTCAGCTGGGATTCCAATCCGAATGATTGGAAGGGAACGGAACGGGCTTGAAGATCGCATCATCGTGAGCTAAGAACATTCGAACGGTCCTTTTGAAAAGACATCTTAGTGGTGCTCGTAAGCCCAAGATCAAAAATGGCCGCTAAGAACGCTCTAAGATTATCTTAGAGGCGGAGAGTTACGAACGTTCGAACATCCTGCCCCAGAGCAATTACCATTTATTTTAACTAATCTTAACAAGTGCGCACAAAACAGTATATATCTCTGTTTGATCCTACATTTTAATATCTGGTCACTTGGCGGCCTATCTATCTTGTTTGTTTGTATGCTTATGATAATGTATGTAATGTAGTACGTACATGTGCATGTGTTTCTGTTTATTCACCTATGTCGCTTTATTCGTTGTTTTACTCACGTTCGTTTCGGCAATTCATTGATCTACCCTTGATAAATCAATCTAGTAATTTATGATTTTATATATCAGTCAATCAAATATTAAGCAAGGAATTAATGAATATCTTTATATCTATCTACCTACTATGTATGTATGTATGTATGTATGTATGTATGTATGTATGAAGTGTACTTATGTATGCATGTATGTATGTATGTATGTAAGTGTCTATTAATCTATCATCAATTCATATATTTGTCTGCATAAATATAAAACTTCAATCTATTCTTTTATTCATTCGTCCTCTGTTTCTTCACCTTTACATGTAGTCATCATGGTACAACTTTTTCCCCTCTGCTAAAATTGAACAGGTTTGAAAGTAACAATAGAGCGACAAAATTGCGAGAAAAAAACGCTAAATGCTGCTTTCCTCGCGTCTATCAGTCTACTTTGCAAAATTACACGCACAAAACGTTTCACCACTGTGGGGGGAGAATTCAGAGTTACCTATATTGCTGGGTATGAAGTAGGTCGTTGGCGACGAAGATCGTTTTCTGCATGTAAAAAATAAAAAATCCAAAGAAAAAGGGCCCGTTACAAGAGTTCATGGAAAGAAGGCGAGCGACGACAGGTCGGACGAGGAAGGGTACCTTTTCGGTATTCTCGTGCCGGTTCCGAAAATCCTAAGTTTTTCGTTCCTTAGTTTCGTCATGAACTCTCTCTAACCCCTCACGTGCTGTTATGTCCCACCCTAACCCCTCACGTGCTGTTGATGTCCCTCTCTAACCCCTCGTGCTGGTATGTTCCACCCTAACCCTCACGTGCTGTGATGTCCCTCTGTTACCCCTCACGCAGGGGCGCCCACGAGATCCCTGTAGTGGACGCACTATTATATGGGGCCCACTGTTGATGGGTGTGGGTGGCGGCGAAGCGAGCCTATCTCGCTGGGGGGGTCCGGGGATTCCCCTGAATCGGGGGGTCGGGGAAAAACCCCTGATTTTTTTTGTAGTTTTTACAATTTTAGGTGCCTTTTGGGCTCATAGGGGCCTCATAGGGATTTATAAGGGGGCTCACAGAGGCCCCTAGGGGGGCCCTTATAGGGGCCCACACGTGCCTGGGCCCATACTTATAAAGATTTAGGATTCGTCCTAGGATTCGTCTAACCCTGCGTCCTAAGGTTCGAGGAAATCTAAGACGCGTCCTAAGACGGCGGCTTAGACGAAGGGGCTGACCCGCTACATTTAGCAGGAGTCCAATTTGGATTTCATGAAATATCATACTAAGAGTCATCAAAAAAGGTATAAAAATATCAAAAAACACAAGATTAATATTTCTATGATAATTGCTGAAGATACAACAAATGAATTCATCTATAAGAAAAATTTGGGTACCAGATATGCAACGTTCCGTTCAAAAGACACAAGCTTTGACATTGTCTTCGCTCTATCGACGGGAAAAATAATATTTTCAGACAAGACTTTCATCCTTGGCCAGCTCTTTCAAGCAAGGAAAAATGTCCTATGTCCTGCGGGGGGGAATTTTCCTGCCGAGATGATCGGCAAAGAGATAGTCAAGGATGCCGGTTATAATGGACGAGGACTTCGCGGTCGTTTTCAAAGACACCGACTATTTTTCCTGGCCTACAATAGGTTCTTTTTCTAAGGGAGATAGGGTTATAATGGACGAGAGTTTCGCGGTCGTTTTCAGAGACACGACTATTTTTTCTTGGCCTACAATAGGTGCTTGGGAAATACTTTGGAGCTCCTCCTTCGGCTTTGATTTGAAATAAACCTACCGCACTGTATTGTATGCTTATTGAAATCACATCTGTAAAGGTTCCAGCGTGCGCTCGGGCCTTTTTAAACCCCACACGGCCGCTATGAAATATGAGGTGCCTCAAAAATTCTAAGTCCAGTTAGGTTAGGTTAGGTTAGGAATACTTTGTGGTTAAGGTTAGGTTAGGTATACTTGTGGTTAAGGTTGGTTGGGTTTAGGTATACTTTGTGGTTAAGGTTAGGTTAGGTTAGGTATACTTTTGGTTAAGGTTAGGTTAGGTATACTTTGTGGTTAAGGTTAGGTATACTTTGTGGTTAAGATTAGGTATATTTTTGTGGTTAAGGTTAGGTTAGGTATACTTCTTTGGTTAAGGTTAAGTTGGGTTCGGTTAGGTATAACTTTGTGGTTAAGGTTAGGTTGGGTTTTAGGTATACTTTGGGTTAAGGTTAGGTTAGGTTAGGTATACTTTGGGGTTAAGGTTAGGTTAGGTTAGGTATACTTTGGGGTTAAAGGTTAGGTTAGGTTAGGTATACTTTGTGGTTAAGGTTAGGTTAGGTTAGATTTTACTATATTTGACTTTGGTGATTTTTGGGGAGCCATAAATCCACTTATATTGCTTCCCCCACCCAAAAAACCCCGTATTCCCCGCCAGTTCCCCAGGCTTGTTGGCTATGGGGGAAGAAAAAAAGATGGGGGTGAGGACTTCTTCCAAAGTTTTACCGTTCCTTGTTCTAATGAAGTTTTATTTTGC
Source organism: Chionoecetes opilio (assembly GCA_016584305.1). Lineage (NCBI taxonomy): Eukaryota > Metazoa > Arthropoda > Malacostraca > Decapoda > Majidae > Chionoecetes > Chionoecetes opilio. The sequence continues at coordinate 44,942 of JACEEZ010025848.1, read as the reverse complement.
GAAAACCCATAAAAAAAGATTAAAAAAATGTATACTTTGTGGTTAAGGTTAGGTTAGGTTTCATTAAAACCTATATGGTTAGGTTAGGTTTGATTAAACCCTTACAGTTAGGTTAGGTTTCATTAAAAACCTATAAGGTTAGGTTAAGTTTAATTTTTTTCTTTTTTTTTTTTTTTTTTTTTTTTTTTTTTTTGCGCAAAATAAAACTATCTCCATTAGAGCAAACACCTATTGTAGGCCAAGAAAAAAAGTCGGTGTCTTTTGTAAACGCCCGCGAAACTCCCCGCCCATTTTTACCGGAGATAGTTTTATTTTGGGGCAAGGCCCCAGTTTAAAAAAAACAAAAAATTATCACCGAATATTATGGTACCATTTCCATTAAAAACACTATCTCCATCAGAAAAAGCACTAAAACTTGGGGGGAAAGATTTGTCAGAGTCTTATAGGTTTTAATGAAACCTATAATGTTAGGTTAGATATACTTTTTGGTTAAGGTTAGGGGTAATCTTAAGAACAAAGGCTCCACCCTCTATCTTTCTTATAGCCAACAAGCTTGGGGACATGGTGGGAAACCGGAGTTTTTGGGTGGGGGGGCACACACATAAGGGAAATATGGCCCCCAAAAAAAATCCCTAAACTAGGGATATTCCCTAGTTCATGAACTTTATCGGGGAATATTACCCCGATTAAGTCTATGTACTAGGGAAATTTCCCTAGTTTAGGGATTTTTTTTTTGGGGAGTCATATTTCCCTTATGAGTGTGCTCCTTTTTTGGGGGAAACACACATATAAGGGAAATAAATTTTCCCCCATAAAGTCCATGAACTAGGAAAATTTCCCTAGTTAAGGATATTTTTTTTGGGGGGGGGCCCTATTTTCCCCTTTTGTGTGTGCTCCCCACCCAAAAACCCAGGTTTCCACCATGTCCCAAGCTTGTTGGCCATAAGAAGAAGATAGGAGATTGAGCCTCTATTCTAAAGATGACAAACTCTACAGAAACCCAACCTAGCACCCCTCTTCGAGCCCCTTGTGCTGTGCACTAACCTAACCTAACGTAACCTAACCTAACCTAAACTAACCTGACCTGCCCTAACCTAACCTAAAGGCCGTGTCACCAGACACTTTTTCCGGAAACTTTTGGTTTTTTTGCTACCAAAAGATGCCCGTAGTGGGGGCAAAAATATGCGCGTTTCGTCACACGGGCGTTTCGGCTACGAGCATTTCTAACTGGCATCTTCCGGGACCCGCAACCAAAACTAATAATTATAACATTATGGATCGCTGAATTTAATATCGGCCATGTAGACAAAGTAAGGATCGGCACTCATTAAAATATAAACAGATGTCTTAAAGACAGTAAGTATAATACGTAGAGCCAACATTTGTGTCAGCTTAGCGTGGAGACCTTGTTTTTAAGATTTTCCAGGTTTGTTTGGGTTATTTTTATATTAAAAACCTATAAGGACCCTGACAATTTCTCCGGCCAAGTTTTAAGTGCTTTTTCTGATGGAGATACAGTGTTTTAATGGAAACGGTACCATAAAATTCGGGTGATGATTTTTTTTTTTTTTTTAACTTTGGGCTTGCGCAAAATAAAACTATCTCCATTAGAAATTGCACCTATTGAAGACCAGGAAAAATAGTCGGTGTCTGAAAAGACCGCAAAGTCATCGCCATTATTACCAAATTGCTGAGTTAGGTTAGGTAGATTTAGGTTATGTTAAGGTTTGGTTTAGGTTTTTGTTTAAACTTAGGGTAGATTTGGGATTAGGTTATGTTGAGTTATTTAGGTTAAAAAAAACAAAAATTTTATGGTGCGCGATTGTCCGGGTGGTTGGCCACCCGCCAAACCACCGCCAACTCCTGCGGAATATTTACCGTTTGGTTTAGGGCATCCTCGAGCCTGAAAATTCTAACCTGTTTCATAGTGTAGATTTCTTCATTCTGGGTCTTTAAACCCAATTTCCTTCCCATGGCGCAATTGAATAATAATTTCTGATACATATAGGCTACTACCTAGAATCAGTTTCTTTCAACCAAAAACTGTTAAGTTAGGTTAGAGGTGGGGTTTGCTATATTAACAGTGATATCAAGAAAAAAATAAGAAAATTTTCAAGACTACGGCAGTGGGAAGAGAAATAGAGTTATATGGATATTGTTCCATGGCTTTAAAAAATCACGACTTATTCAATTTTTAAATTTTATTTATAGTGAGCCTACTCTAAATCGCTTTTTTTTCTCAACATGATACCATTCTTCATCAACAGTTTGGTGGGGATGCACTTCAATCTGTATCACGATACATGATATCAAGGCAGGAGGAACATGACTACCTCAGAGTGAATAATAACACACTCGTGACTTGTCATGCACTGATGGCCGTATTTTTTAGTGTTGCTTTATATTACATCTCCCACTAGTCTGTCACATATATAATCCCCTCTCGGTCCAAGCGGTATCGCTTGATTAGTTATGTATCAACAAGTTCGTCCAGTACAAACATCCTATCACGAAAAATTCTCAGGAGTGGGTGGAGCACTCCATGTTTACGTCCTTAGGACGAGTCTTAGCCGCCCGCCCTGCTCGCAGGACACTCACACCCTGTCCTAGCCAAACCTCGAAATTAGGACGAGTCTTAGCGATTTAGGATGCGCTCGAAATGATTTAGGACGCCGGCCGCCATATTTAAGACTCGAGCGAGTCTAAGACGAATCCTAAATCTTTATAAGTATGGGCCCTGGAGGCTTACAGTGGACGCACGTGCGTCCAGTGCGTCCGCCTGTGGGCGCCCCTGCCCTCACGTGCTGTTATGTCCCACCCTAACCCCTCACGTGCTGTGATGTCCCACCCTAACCCCTCACGTGCTGTGATGTCCCACCCTAACCCCTCACGTGTTGTTTTGTCCCCCCTAACCCCCAGGTTGTTATGTCCCACCCTAACCCCCACGTGCTGTTATGTCCCACCCTAACCCCCCACGTGCTGTTATGTCCCACCCAACCCCTCACGTGCTGTTATGTCCCACCCTAACCCCTCACGTGCTGTTATGGTCCCACCCTAACCCCCCACGTGCCCGTTATGTCCCACCCTAACCCCTCACGTGTGTTAGTCCCACCTAACCCCTCACGTGTTGTTATGTCCCACCTAACCCCTCACGTGTTGTTATGTCCCCCCTAACCCCTCACGTGTTGTTATGTCCCACCCTAACCCTCACGTGCTGTTATGTCCCACCCTAAACCCTCACTTTTTGTTATGTCCCACCCTAACCCCTCCGTGTTGTTTTGTCCCACCCTAACCCCTCACGTTTTGTTATGTCCCCCCTAACCCCTCACGTGTGTTATGTCCCACCCTAACCCCTCACGTGTTGTTATGTTCCCACCCTAACCCCTCACGTGTTGTTATGTCCCAACCCTACACCCCACCTCACGTGTGTTAAAGTCCACCCTAACCCTCACGTGCTGTTAGGGCCCTTCCCTAACCCTCACGGGTGTTATATCCCACCCTAACCCCTAAAGTGTTTTTATGTCCCCCCCCTTAACCCCCCACGTGTGTTAGTCCCACCCTAACCCCTCACGTGCTGTTATGTCACCCTAACCCCTCACGTGCTGTGAAGTACTTCCTAACCCCCCACGGGCTGTGTTAATCCCCTAACCCCTCACGGGCTGTATTCCCCCCTAACCCTCACTTGCTGTGATGTCCCTTCAACCCCTCACGTGCTGTGATGTCCCATCAACCCCTCACGTGGCTGTGGGATGTCCCTCTATAACCCCCCACGTGCTGTGATGTCCCTGCATATGTGATGATGCAATTTCGTCATTGTACTTAGTTATGCTAATTGCAAATATCTTGTGTTTAGCATTATGTCAAACGGCAAAAATTTTAAACCCTCTTTTTGGGTTTTTTTTAAAAAACTCATTGGGGATTTTAAAATAAAAAATTCAGGGGATTTTAAAAAACAAAAAAGTGCTAAACAAAACCCCTCCCCTGTTACAACAACCTTAAAAAATGATGCCAAAAACCCAGTGTTACAAATAAACTCAGGGGAAAAAACCACATAACTAAGGGGGAAAAGTAAAATACCCTTCTTTGTATTTAACTTACTTTTCGTCTTTGTATATTTACTGTGTTGCAAATACTTTGTTTGTTATGTCACTCTACTTTTACCCCCAAACCCCTCCGGGGGGACTTTTCTCCCTTTCAGGGCTTTGGGGCCTTTTCCAACCAAACCACTTTTCTGGGAGGTTTTCCCAACCCCCCACGGGCTTTCAATCCCCCCTAACCCTAACCGGTGTGTTATTTTTCCCACCCTCAACCCATCACTGGTTACCCCACCCACCCCTCACTCACCCCACCCTAACCCCCTTCACTCCCTTGATCCCTCCAACCCCCACCTTTACTTCCCTAACCCCCCACCTTCATACCCACCCCAACCCACCATTCTTTTCCCCAACCCTTCACTCAATTCCCATCACCCTACATCGGTTTCCCAACTCGAACCCACGTTTTTTATTCCCCAAACCCTAAGGTGCTGTGATGTCCTCATAGTGGGTTAAAATTTGCTTGTATTGTTTCCAATTGAAAATATTGGGTTTGGGGGGGCCATTAGGAAACCCCACAATCCATTTAATAATATGTCCCAATCTTTGTTGGCTTCATTATTTATGATATATTACATCATTCCAGGTATACTTGAAAGAAAAAATTTTACAGGAGAAAGTAAAGTAATATATTCAATACATGTAAGTAGCTAAAACATAATCATAACCATGTTACTAATCAACCAATTACAAAAATGATGCCCCAAAGAACAGGCAACAGTGATATAACATATATAACATCAGGAGGTGAAAACACATGCATAATGCTGTCAAGTGGTAAATGATGGCCAAATATCAGTTACATTTCCAATGCGAAATTTTTATTGTGGGATTTATAGAAGGCTTTACTCCATTATTGACCACATGTATAGCTACTAGGTCCTGACAGGGGTCCCCCAACCCGCGGCCGCGGGCCACATGCGGCCCGCCGAGGCCATTCCGTGCGGCCCGCCAGATCATTTCCTTTTGGTTATCGGTGCGGTTCCTCCATCATTCCAAACGTGTGTTGAAAATCTTTTTTCTCAAGAGTGTGTTTTAGGATAGAGAGATCCGGTTAGGTCCTAACCTAACCTAACCTAACCATAACTTAACCTATCCTAATGTAAACCAGGTGTCTCTTTAATAATTTCTTTCATTTTTTTTTTCTGTATATGGGTTTTCAGAGTTTTTATTGGTGCAGCCCTCGGGCCCTCTCGGACTTGTCGATGCGGCCCGCGGTAGGGGAGAGCGGTGATATTGGGACGGTGGATGGTCCGGACATTGCATTTCCTGAAAAATGTATGGACCTAGCGCGGCGAAGGATCTGGCGTGAAATGCAAGAAGGCCGTCCCGGGAGAGTCAAGGCGGTAGAGCGACGAACGGCAAGGTACCGACGAGCGGCAGAACTTCAAATTTTTACCGAGAGTGGACAGAAAGGCAGGGTTGGTTGAGGTCTCACGCGGCGGGTATTGGCAACGTGTTGCTTCAAACTGCGTTGCCAGAGTACGACTATAAATAGTCTATAATGCGAATTTGCCCGGATAAATCATCAAAAACATCAACAGAAACGTTTGCGATCGGCTATGAAGTTGGTGAAATATATATTTAATGAAGGTTAATTAACAGTAGAGGCGTGTATACGTAACTTTCTCTTACCACTCATGTGACATGTGCGGTAAGAGAAACGTTGCTGGCGGGTTCTGGCAGCGACCTTGATGATGGCGCAGGCTCAAGCAATACCCACCCCGCCCATCCTGAACCTCTTGTATTATTTTCACTAAATCACTTATTGCCACATAGTAATACCTAATAATTTATACTTATACTTAAATACATATTTGAAAGAATATTGTTAACATATCTCTGAATCCCTCAGATTAGGAATGTAATAAAAAATTCATCGAAGGTTGAGCGAAGACACGGGTGTACCCATGTCTTCAACCTTGACCGCCAACCTTCCTCGCTGCTCTTCTTCCAAAAAACAACCCCTCTTATGGTAGCGAAGGTCTGCCGTTCGTCGTTCGTCGCCTCTACCGTCATGACTCCGGTACGGGCCAAAGTACCAGGACCACGCGGACAACGAAGTCTCCGGCGCCATACTTTTTAATGCAGGTAAGTTTTTATGTTTTTTTGCACCTTTATGTTATTTTTTTGCATGGTGTCGTAAGCTACACCTCCATGAATATGACAAGTATGAGATTGTGTATTATTTTGGTGAAACAGGATGCCTAACGAAGATTTACCGTAAAATACGAATGCTTACCTCTCGTGTTTGGAAGTCGAGTGTAGCCATCTATATGTTTTATAGGTTGGGATGATTCGGACATTTGATGAGGGGGATGGTTTGTCATTGTTCGAACCATCCCCTAAGCAATTACATCATGAAATTATTTTGAAACATGTATGTTATGAAAACTTAAGTGAAACAGAAGGTTATTATTAACGAGGGAGATAGAAGAAACCAATTGGTCCATAATTCTGGTAAAATTGGCATAATGAATATTTTATTTTTCTACAAAATATAGAGGTATTTTTTTAAATAGAGTAA
>JACEEZ010025848.1:20085-36764 GCA_016584305.1 Chionoecetes opilio | reverse complement strand
AGCACGTGCGTCCAGTGCGTCCGCCTGTGGCCCCCTGCCCTCACGTGCTGTTATGTCCCAAACCCTAACCCTCACGTGCTGTGATGTCCACCCTAACCCCTCACGTGCTGTGATGTCCCACCCTAACCCCTCACGTGTTGTTATGTCCCACCCTAACCCCTCACGTGTTGTTAGGGCCCACCCTAACCCCTCACGTGCTGTTATGTCCCACCCAAACCCCCTCACGTGCTGTTATGGTCCCACCCTAACCCCTCACGTGCTGTTATGTCCCACCCTAACCCCTCACGTGCTGTTATGTCCACCCAAACCCCCTCACGTGTTGTTATGTCCCACCCTAACCCCTCACGTGCTGTTATGTCCCACCCTAACCCCTCACGTGTTGTTATGTCCCACCCTAACCCCTCACGTGTTGTTATGTCCCACCCTAACCCCTCACGTGTTGTTATGTCCCACCCTAACCCCTCACGTGCTGTTATGTCCCACCCAAACCCCCTCACATGTTGTTATGTCCCACCCAAACCCCCTCACGTGTTGTTATGTCCCACCCTAACCCCTCACGTGCTTGTATTCCCACCCAAAAACCCCTCACGTGCTGTTATGTCCCACCCTAACCCCTCACGTGTTGTTATGTCCCAACCCAAACCCCCTCACGTGTTGTTATGTCCCACCCTAACCCCTCACGTGCTGTGATGTCACTCTCTAACCCCTCACGTGCGTGATGTCACTCTTAACCCCTCACTTTGCTGTGAAGTACTTCCCTAACCCCTCAGGCTGTTATATCCCACCCTAACCCCTCACGTGTTGTTATGTCCCACCCTAACCCCTCACGTGTTGTTATGTCCCACCCTAACCCCTCACGTGCTGTTATGTCCCACCCTAACCCCTCACGTGCTGTGATGTCACTCTCTAACCCCTCACGTGCTGTGAAGTACTTCCCTAACCCCTCACGGGCTGTTATATCCCACCCTAACCCCTCACTTGCTGTGATGTCCCTCTCTAACCCCTCACGTGCTGTGATGTCCCTCTACAACCCCTCACGTGCTGTGATGTCCCACTCTAACCCCTCACGTGCTGTGATGTCCCTCTATAACCCCTCACGTGCTGTGATGTCCCTGCATATGTGATGATGCAATTTCGTCATTGTACTTAGTTACTGCTAATTGCAAATATCTTGTGTTTAGCATTATGTCAACTGCAATACATTTAATAATATGTGCCAATCTTTGTTGGCTTCATTATTTATGATATATTACATCATTCAGGTATACTTGAAAGATAAAATATATCAGGAGAAAGTAAAGTAATATATTCAATACATGTAAAGTAGCTAAAACATAATCATAACCATGTTACTAATCAACCAATTACAAAATGATGCACAAAGAACAGGCAACAGTGATATAACATATATAACATCAGGAGGTGAAAACACATGCATAATGCTGTCAAGTGGTAAATGATGGCCAAATATCAGTTACATTTCCAATGCGCAATTTATTGTGGGATTTATAGAAGGCTTTACTCCCATTATTGACCACATGTATAGCTACTAGGTCCTGACAGGGGTCCCCAACCCGCGGCCCGCGGGCCACATGCGGCCCGCGAGGCCATTCCGTGCGGCCCGCCAGATCATTTCCTTTTGGTTATCGGTGCGGTCCTCCATCATTCCAAACGTGTGTTGAAACATCTTTTTCTCAAGAGTGTGTTTTAGGATAGAGAGATCCGGTAGGTCCTAACCTAACCTAACCTAACCATAACTTAACCTATCCTAATGTCCCAGGTGTCTCATTAAAATTTCTTTTTATTTTTTTTTTCTGTATATGTGGTTTTCAGAGTTTTTTATTGGTGCAGCCCTCGGGCCCTCTCGGACTTGTCGATGCGGCCCCCGGTAGGGGAGAGCGGTGATCATTCGGACGGTTGGATGGTCGGACATTGCATTTCCTGAAAAATGTATGGGACCTAGCGCGGCGAGATCTGGCGTGAAAATGCAAGAAGGCCCGTACCGAGAGTCAAGGCGGTAGAGCGACGAACGGCAAGGTACCGACGAGCGGCAGAACCTTCAAATTGTTACCGAGAGTGGACAGAAAGGCAGGGTTGGTTGAGGTCTCACGCGGCGTGTATTGGCAACAGTGTTGCTTTCAAACTGCGTTGCCAGAGTACGACTATAAATAGTCTATAATGCGAATTTGCCCGTATACTCATCAAAAACATCAACAGAAACGTTGCGATCGGCTATGAAGTTGGTGAAATATATATTTAATGAAGTTAATTAACAGTAGAGGCGTGTATACGTAACTTTCTCTTACCACTCATGTGAACATGTGCGGTAAGAGAAACGTGCTGGCGGGTTCTGGCAGCGACCTTGATGATGGCGGCAGGCTCAAGCAATACCCACCCCGCTATCCTGAACCTCTTGTATTATTGTCACTAAAATCACTTATTGCCACATATGTAATACCTAATAATCTTATACTTATACTTAAATACATATTTGAAAGAATATTGTTAACATATCTCTGAATCCCTCCAGATTAGGAATGTAATACAAATTCATCGAAGGTTGAGCGAAGACACGGGTGTACCCATGTCTTCAACCTTGACCGCCAACCTTCCTCGCTGCTCTTCCTTCCAAAACAAACCCCTCTTATGGTAAGCGAAGGTCTGCCGTTCGTCGTTCGTCGCTCTACCGTCATGACTCTCGGTACGGGCCAAAGTACCAGGACCACGCGGGACAACGAAGTCTCCGGCGCCATACTTTTTAATGCAGGTAAGTTTTTATGTTTTTTTGCACCTTCTATGTTATATTTTGCATGTGTGTCGTAAGCTACACCTCCATGAATATGACAAGTATGAGATTGTGTATTATTATGGTGAAACAGTGATGCCTAACGAAGATATTACCGTAAAATACGAATGCTTACCTCTCGTGTTTGGAAGTCGAGTGTAGCCATCTATATGTTTTATAGTGTTGGGATGATTCGGACATTTGATGAGGGGGATGGTTTGTCATTGTTCGAACCATCACTAAGCAATTACATCATGAAATTATTCTTTGAAACATGTATGTTATGAACACTTAAGTGAAACAGAATGGTTATTATTAACGAGGGAGATAGAAGAAACCAATTGTCCATAATTCTGGATAAATTTGGTCATAATTATATATTTTATTTTTCTACAAAATATAGAGGCTATTTTTTTGTACTAGAGTATAATAAAAATGTTTTGAACTGATAATTTCTTGTTTATTAGCCAATCCAGCTCACATTATCTTAAGATTTTGCCGAGTAATACATGAGTCCGTACCATCCCACCAATCTGGCGGACTATCACCACGGGTAAGGATGGTTCGGACGATTTAGAAACTTGTGTTTCGTCATTCACTGGTAAAATCGAAAACAGCTATGGGTCTGATATCACCAAGTTAAAGAGCCAATGATGAGGGAACATTTTGAGATAAACAAAATTACACTGCTTCCAAAACTTTTCTTTCTATAAACATTTTTGAAAAATTGGCCGAATCATCACCGCTCTCCCCTACTCTGCGGGTTGGGGACCCCTGTGTAACTAGGAGAACATTGTTAAGAAAGTTGGTAGTATATAACATCAGGATGAGCGAAACAATGTATGCTTGAACTGTCGTGAGCGGGTATTTAAGATTTACAATAGTCACCCATTAAAAGTCGCCTGTGTGAAATATAGTTTTCAGAGGTGGGCATCGCAATTTTTTCCAATTCTGCAATCGCAATTCCGCAATTCCGACCTGCATCAGTCCGCAATCGCAATTCCGCAATTTTTTCAGTTAGGCTTTTTCACAATCGCAATTCCGCAATTCCGCAATTCCGCAAAACTATTTTTGACACCTACAATTAAATCAAAATACCTACAATTAAAACAAAAATGTCTCTAGACTCTTAAACATCTCTAGACTCTTAAACACCTACAATTAAAACGAAAAATGTCTCTAGACTCTTTATTAGTGTTTAATACTTCTGTATTCCTATTTGTTTCTGTCTATACTTGTTACTGTCCTTCACAATTAAGTCTTTTGTCTCTTTTAGTGTTTTTCTTTACTTTTACACTTCAAAGTCTACTGGCTAGTAATCACTAATCTAAGTAATCTACTAATCTTCCTCTTCCTCCTAATCCTCCTCCTCCTCCCACTTCTTCGGTTCAGCAAGTGGAGGTTGGCAACTAATCACACACACGGCCAGCGTACACGCTCTCAATCCCAAGTTCCAGCACGCACTGACTGAGTGACTGTGCTCACTTGGCAAGTTTGGCAGTTGGCAGTGTCGTCTCCCACAATTTGGTGGGAACTTATGTTCACGCGGGCACCTGCCACTTTGAAGGTGGTGACAGTCACAATTATTGCGATTGCGTTTTCAAAATGTTGGCGGTCCGCAACCCGCAATTCTGCACATTTTTTTCAGGCATCCGTAATTGCGCAATTCCGCAACCGAATGACCCATTCTGCAAGTTATTGCGATTGCGTTTCAAAATTTTGGCGGTCGCGCAATTCGCAATTCCGCAATTTTTTCAGGCATCTGTAATTGTGCAATTCCGCAACCGAATGACCATTCCGCAAGTTGCGGAATTGCGGAATTGCGGACTAAAATTGCGGAATGCCCACCTTTGATAGTTATGCGTTACGATTATAGAGGGCGTGAGAGGCGCCAGGTGTCAACACGTATTTTGGTCCCCCACTTTTATATTGGTCGCAGCAGTCACTTTCCTATCATCTTATATATTGTCATTGGTGGTAACTCCCAAGTAGGTGGTAACTCGCATCCACAGCGCGGGTAGGTGATAGATTTGGTGGTAAACCTGCACGCTCGACCCCGACTGCTCGGGACTGGTATTAGGAGAGGTAGTAAGTCTCCAGGGGGCGCATTCAGAGACGCTAACGTCCATGGTTAACAACTTAACAACTGTCATCAGCTGTTTTGGCATTCACAGGGGAGATTGATGACGTCAGAGTTGACGTTAACACACTACATAAGAACATAAGAAGAAAATAAGGAAGCTACAAGAGGCCGCGAGGCCTACACGTGGTAGTTCCTGTCACCTAACACTACCTACATCCACCTTTCATCCCCATCCATGAACCTATCCAGCCCCTCTTTAAAGCTCCCTAATGACTCTGCACTAACTACCTGTCTACTGAGACCATCCCATTCATTCACCACCCTATTTGTGAACCAGTTTTTCCCTATTTCCTTTCTAAATCTACGCTTTTCCAGCTTGAATCCGTTACTTCTTGTTCTACCCTGGTTAAAAGCCGTAAGAACTTTTCCTACCTCTCCTTTATTAAATCCCTTTATCCACTTAAAAACTTCTATCAGATCACCCCTTACTCTGCGTCTCTCGAGTGAGTGTAATTTTAATAACTTCAATCTCTTCTCATAACTAAAGTTACGCATCCCTTGTATCATTTTGGTCATCCTTCTCTGCACTGTTTCTAACAAGGCTTTCATCCATCAAATGATGAAAAGTTTCATCCATCCTGTAATATGGAGACCAAAACTGAACCGCATAGTCTAGTGTGAGGCCTGACTAGATAAGCCAGATAAAGCTTTAGAATAACTTCCGCACTTCTACTTTTAACACTTCTGGTAATGAATCCTAATACTCTATTAGCTCTATTTCTGGCCTCAATTCATTGTTTCCTAGGTCGGAGGTCTGGGCTCACCCTCACTCCAAGATCTTTTTCACCTTCTGATCTTTTCAGCGATACATTGCTTATGGTGTATCTATTACCAGGGTTTTTTCTACCAACATTCATAACGCTGCACTTATCAATATTAAATTTCATCTGCCATCTGACTGCCCACCTCGTTAAGTTTATCTAAGTCTCCCTGCAATATGTTTACATCAGACTGTGATCCAATAATCCTACCTACCTTAGTATCATCAGCAAACTTGCTGATATCACTGCTAATCCCACTATCCAAGTCGTTGATGTAAATAAAAAATAGTGATGGACCCAAAACAGACCCTTGTGGAACTCCAACTTGTCACCAATCCCCATTCAGATTTAGAGCCATTAATGTAACCCTTTGTTGCCTATTACTTAGCCAAGCTCTGATCCAATGAAGAACCTTCCCATCTATTCCATGAGCCTTAACCTTATTTAAGAGTCGCTCGTGTGGTACTTTGTCAAATGCCTTACTAAAGTCCAGATATATATTATATCATAATCCTTATCATTATCTGCCGTTTCATAAACTTTCCTATAAAAAACTCAATAAATGGTGAGACATGACCTACCCTTGGTGAATCCATGTTGTGAATAATTGATCAAACTATGTTTATCTAAGTGCTCTCTAATGTTTTTTGCAATAACAGATTCCAATAATTTACCCACCACTGACGTTAGACTTACGGGTCGATAATTATTTGACTTTAGTCCTCTGTCTCCCTTCTTAAATATGGGAACAACATTTCCTTTCCTCTACAATAATGGCACATCGCCTATCTCAACCGATTTCCTAAAAATGTGCACTAACGACTCACTAACAACCTCCTTGCATTCCTTTAATACCCTGGGATAACACTTCATCTGGTCCTGGCGATTTAAAATTCTTCATTTTATCTATACCCTCTTCCACCATTTCCCTAGTTATCATAATATCTTTGAGTTTCTCCTCATCGCTTCCTTTGAACATCTGTTCACTGTCAGGTATCGTCTGTGTATCCTCCTCCGTAAAAACACTTAAGAAATAATCATTTAGACTTTTACACATATCCTCGTCCGTATTTAAGACCTCACCCTGTCCTGACCTTAGCGACCCAACTAATTCCCTTGGCTTGGTTTTTATATACTGATAGAACCCCTTTGGGTCACTTTTCGCCTGTCCTGCTACTTTAATCTCATAATTGTTCTTAGCAACTCGAGTTAATTTCTTTACTGTCCTTGCCATCACGTTATACTGTTCTTTGTTTACCAATCCTGCCTTGAACCTTAAATAAATGTTTCTTTTTACTCCAATGTTGTGTTTTAAATTAGTGGTCATCCATTTTGGATCACTCTTTCTGGACCTTATTTCCCTATAGAAAATATTTCTTTTCTGTCCGTCAATTATATTCCTTACAATGAGGTATAATCCTCCTCAGCCCCGACCTCACTTCCATGTCTAACCGCTCTAATTACCTCCTCCGCCCCAACCTCACTTCCATGTCTAACCGCTCTAATTACCTCCTCAGCGCCCCGACCTCACTTCCATATCGAACCGCTCTAATTACCTCCAGGTGCCTTCCTAATCATTCATAATTGGCCTTTCCAGCTGTCATCCCCTGTCCTTACCCTGGGAAAATTTCTTCCCCTCCATCCCACACCTCTTATTATAACCTCCATGGTGTCTTCTTAATCCTGCATAATTGGCTCTAACTAAAACCGAGGCCACCGATAGAGAAGACCTGATGGATCGCCCGTGACGTCACACCATCTAGTTATCACCGCTCCGCTCCCCGTACAAGCTTACCTACCTGGTAAATATAATGTTTACTCAGTATAAAATTTTATCATAATATATATATATATATATATATATATATATATATATATATATATATATATATATATATATATATATATATATATATATATATATATATTATGTTTATCAGTATAAAAGATATACTGTTATCTTCGAAAATGTTTGTTCTATAATATTATCAAATAAAAAACCGTAAAACACACAAAAGAAATGCCATTATGAGACTTTCAAGAAATATGCCTTAACTGAAACTCTTCGCCATTTAATATTCTGCGAGCAAACTTTTTATAAGAAGAATGTCAATACTAGAAGCGGAATTTAATTAGCTTTCCATTGATATATTTCGTTTAGTGATAAATGAATTAGCAGCATGCATAAATTAGCATTAACTAAATATAAAAAATCTTGAAATTGGGTAATTTCCTACCTAATATAATATATTAGGTAGGAAATTACCCAATTTCAAGATTTTTTATATTTAGTTAATGCTAATTTATGCATGCTGATAAACATATTATGTTTATCAGTATAAAATATATATTGTTATCTTTGGAAATGTTTGTTCTATAATATTATCAAATAAAAAACCGTAAACACACTAAACATATGCCATTATGAGACTTTCAAGAACTATGCATGAACTTAAACTCTTCGCCATTTAATATTTTGCGAAAAAACTTTTTACATGGTGAATATCAATAGAAGCGGAATGTTATTAGTTTTCCATTGATGTATTTCCGTTTCTAATAAATGAATTAGAACCATGCATAAATTAGCGTTAACTAAATAAATAACATCATGAAATCGGGTAATTTTTCCCGATTGATGAGGTTTTTTATTTAGTTAACGCTAATTTATGCATAGTTCTAATTCATTTATCAGAAAACAAAATATATCAATGGAAAGCTAATGAAATTCCGCTTGTATTGATATTCTTCATGTAAAACGTTGGCTCGCAAAATATTAAATGGCGAAGAGTTTAAGTTCATGCATATTTCTTGAAAGTCTCATAATGGCATTTTTTTTGTGTGTTTTACGGTTTTTTATTTAATAATATTATAGAACAAACATTTCCGAAGATAACAGTATATATTTTATACTGATAAACATATATTAGGTAGAAAATTACCCGATTTCATTATTTTTTATATTTAGTTAACGCTAATTTATGCATGCTGCTAATTCATTTATCACTAACGAAATATATCAATGGAAAGCTAATTAAATTCCGCTTCTATAGATATTCTCCATGTAAAATGTTTTTTGCGCAAAATATTTAAATGGCAAAGAGTTTAAGTTAATGCATATTTCTTGAAAGTCTCATAATGGCATTTCTTTTGTGTGTTTTACGGTTTTTTATTTGATAATATTATAGAACAAACATTTCCGAAGATAACAGTATATCTTTTTATACTGATAACATTATATTAGGTAGGTATACTTGTACGGGGAGCTACGCGGTGATAACTAGATGGTGTGACGTCACGGGCGATTCATCAGGCCTTCTCTCACGGTGGGCCTCGCTAAAACACGGCAACTGCCTATAGGGTGGCGTTAGGAAGCTACTACATAAAATCCTCATAAATTGAGTATATATGATGTTTTCTGACTCAAGAATTGAACAGGGCAAGTATACAAACGAAATTAGGCCATATAACAAACCAGGCGCTTGTGGTGAATTTGTTTTTGTAGTGATGGGCCACACAGTGGTGAGCGGCGGCATCTCACCCGGTAGCGACTAGCGATGCCAGACACCACCACGCACGGCTCCGCAGACTGAAGGTATATGTGTCGTGCACTTTTCCTTGATTAACCCGAGCCCTTGTCCACCCAGCAGTGAATGGGTACCGGGTGTTAGCCAGGGTTTGTGACCCGCCTCCCGGGGTGGTGGCTCGGCCAACACTAGGAGAAAGAAGGTCACAAGAGGAAGAAGAAGACGGCCTGTTACTGGGAAGGAATAATGAATAGCTAGAATACAAGGAATTACAAGCCACCGATGTGTTACCCGCGTGTATGTGGAGGTAGAAACAAGTGTTTGAAGCGACGGAGGTGACACGGGATGAAGGAATGATGGAATAAGCTAGAGAATAGAAATAAGTACAACGACCTTGAAAATGCAGGCCGCGGCTGGTTTGTGATTGGCTGACACGTTTGAGACACAATCTGATTGGCTGGCACGTTTGTTTTTACACAATTGTGATTCGCTGGCGAGGCTGTGACGTCATTGTAGTCGCTCAGCCAATCAGCTTTGAACACCGTGTACCGCCACTGCCATGTCTCGTATGTGAATAGCCGTTAACGCCGGGGTGTAGAGTGTAGAAATGGAGGGATATTGTTAAGCTAACACTAGTGGTCTTTAACTCTCTCTGAATCTCTACCCAGGCTCGCTCATTACTTTGGTATGCTATGAAATATCATTATTCTAGGTGAATGTAGACATATAATCGCATTTTAAGGGCTATTATTCATATATACGTATGAGTAAAGAGATGCAAATACAAGCAAGGCATTTCATCCACGTTTGGCAGCGCGGCCGCGGCAGCAGCATCATGCCATCATGATGGCGGAGATCAACACCAAGGATATCTCCTTGGTATATTTAGTAGGGCTGCGAGGACCCCTTGAGAACCCTATGATCCCTGGTGCTATCACAGGCGTGATTGCTGGCCTGTCTTCTTCAGGCCAGGGATCCAAAGAGATTGCTTGAGGTATGTTGCTGCTAACATATCCTCTATTTCTACACCCGGTGTTAACTGGTATCCAAGACTAGGCAATCTTGGCTTGGCAGTGGCGTTAAGTGGTTGCTGATTCAAAAAAGGCTACTCTCATTTATTCTTTACCGTAGTTCGTAAATTATCACCTACATATATTATATCCAACCACTGTAATTAATTTTCACATCATAATATGCACTGGCCGAGTGTCTGCATATGTACTGGCCGTCTGTCTGCCTTGCCGAATTCACGCGTGGTGCTGTCTGGCATTGCCAACGATTGCTCCCTTTAACACCACCTTAGAGACAGGTGCTTGCTGGGAAACAACTCTGACGTCATCAAACTCCTCCTTGGATCCCAAACAGCTGATGACAGTTGTTAAGCTACCAATATAGGTGTTAAACGTCTTGGAGTCCCCCCAGGAAGGCACAGGTGAGGTGGATTGGGCGGCGTGTTGTCGTGAGAGGAGGGGAGGGCGGGGGAGGCCGCCCGCTCCGCCGCCAGCAGGATGGGCAGGGTTTACGGTCTATTATTCGTTATTTAATCGAGGATTAGGGTGAGCGTTATATAACGGTCATTACTAGAAAAGTTTAAACCTCGTGTCATTTTAAATGGGGTGTTTTAAAGGGTTTTTGGGTGACGGGACGCGGGGGGTGACAGGGAAACTTTCTTACGGCCACCCCGTACACAAATTTCACTATTTTAACCATATACACCCCTTCTCCCCACAAAATAAAAAAAAGCAAACACAGGCCCCTTCCCTTTTAAAATTTTTTAAATATTGATACATTAAAACCCCCTTAAATCCCAAGCTTTCCCAAAATAAAACGAAAAAAAATTATGTTGAGTGACGATTCGAGCAGCAAAGGGGTCGGGCATCCCTTCTTGCCCGAAAATATATCTCGTGTTTGTGATTGGTCGAGAATTTTTAAAACATTTGTCATTGGTGGGACTATGACGCATTATCCCCCAAAGCCGTAAGGGCCTTCTCCCCGTTTACTACCTACCAAGAGAGGCTTGCGGGATACAGTGGAAAGGGCGGGTAGATCAAGTGGTGGAGAGAAGGGGGTGGGGAGATATCCCCTCCGTTGCTGGGCCCCGGGCCCTACATCCAGTCGTTTAAAAAATTTTTCACTACTATCAAAGACTTTAAACAAAAAAGATACCCACTCCTTTGGCAGTAAAGGCCCGCGTCACCATTCAATGGTGAAAAATCTTAGAAAGGGGCTCCCTCTAATGCAATTTATGTTACCCCCCCCCCGACGTGGCGCCGCCGTGCACCATGCGTTGTCCCATTGCTGGCCCATTCATTTTCTGATATGCCCAAAGGGAATTTTCACTTACATTTCCCCATTTAAAAATTTTGCGAGTCAATTTTGACAGAAATATATCATAGAAGCGCATTGAATTGATTAGCTTTCCGGTATATTTTTTTTTCTGATAAAAATTTAGAACCATGGATAAATTAGCGTTAAAAAAAATAAAAAAAATCACAATCGGGAATTTTCCCGATTGATGATGTTTTTTATTCAGTTAACGAAAAATTTTAGCTGGTGCTAATTATTTATCAGAAAACGAAATATTAAAAAATAAAAACATCATCAAGGGGAAAATTTTACCCGATTGTGATTTTATTTATTTATTTAACGCAAATTTTAGCATGGTTCAATTCATGTTCATAAAACGAAAATATCAGTGGAAACCCAACAATTCGCTTCTTTTGATATATTTCATGTCAAAAAAGCAGGCAAAGTTTTTAAATGGCGAAGGTTTAAGTGAAGCATACTTCTTCTGAGTCTGTAAGGGCATTTCGTTAGTTGTTTTGGAGGGCCCGGAGGGGAAAAGGGAAAAAAAAGGGTAGAAGAAGAAATAAGGGAAGGAGAGAATCTCTGATAAGGGTAGGGGCGAGAGAGGCGAAAAGTTTTGCGAAAAAACCATTTATAAAACCATAAAGGGAGAGAGAAAAGGGCCACCTGCAAAATAGTATTTAGGAGTGGGTGTGTATGACGTCCCCTAGAGTGGGGAGGAGTGGGAGGAAGGAGTGAGAGAGAGAGAGAAGGCGAGGAGAAGGAATAAGAAGGTGTGCCCACCCGGGGGCCGGGGACACCCAACCATCCCCTCACCCCTCACTGATTAACTTCACACTGATAAAACCCTTTGACCTGTCCCCCACCAACACACGCCTCGCTATCCCTGAAAAGAGGAAAAAAAAAAGGAATCTTCTAGCTTTTAGTGGGGCAGTCCTGCGTCGCCCCGGGGCTCGGTGATCCTTTTGTGAACGAGACTGTGTATTTTCTAAATGCAGCGAAAAGAGTTACGTGAACGGTATTCCTTCAAGGCTCTTTGGGCGGCGCACGCATCGGGGAGGTAGCTGAGACCCACTCTGCCGCCCAACCAAGCCAGCCCTTTCCCCACGCCCCCCAAGTCCGCCGCCCCGCATTGCCCACGGGGGCGGGGGTGCAACTCTACGGTGTCATGAGTCCCCAGCACACCCGCCCCGTGGCTTCTCCCCCGGGTTTCTTCAGGGCTCCCCAGGGACCACGGGGGGCCGCGGCGGGGCGACGGAGGATCGCCCGCATTTCCCCAGGGCGGGGGTGCAACTTTTCGGTGTCACGACGCCTGCAAAAAACCCGCCCCTGGGGGTTCTCTTCAGGGCCCCCCAGGGGTCCAAAGGGGCCGCGGTGGGGCGACAGAGGACGCCCCCCCCCTTTCCCCCCAAAGGGGGGGGGTGCAACTCTACGGTGTCACGACGTCCCTGCAAAAAAACCCCCCCTGGGACTTCTCTTTTAGGGCCCCCAGGGGCCACGGGGCCGCGCGGGGGGACGGAGGATCGCCCCCCATTTCCCAGGGGGGGGGGGGTGCAACTCACGGGGTCATGACGTCCGCAACCACCCAACCCTTTTGGGCTTCTCCCCCGTGGGTTCCTTCAGGCCCCCCCGGGACCACCGGGATTCGCGAGCAAGCGGGGGGCTAGGGCGACGTGAAACTCTAGTGCTACGAGCCCCGCTAGGGGCACCGCCCCTGAGGCTTCTCCCGGTTTTCCCCCCGGGACCCCGGGGGATTAGAGACACACGAGCAGGGGTTTAGGACCCCTTGAGCACCACAGGTCCACCCGGAGGCTACGCGCAGATGGTATTTTCATTTTACAGTGCATGACCGGGCGGGCGATTTAAAGGGTGCCCCCGGGGGAACTGTAGCGCCAGGGACCCCGGGGGGAAAGGGAGGGCGCCCACCCCGGGAATGCCGGATTTTACCACCCCGGGGGTGCAAGCTCCCTTTTCTTGACGCGATGGGGCCCCGCCCCGGTTAAAGTGAAAAGTAAGTACATAAGTACATGGAGATATGCCAACGCCAGCTACCAGATATCCAACGCACCCCCACCGTTGGGTATATTGGGAAATACATATAGTACTGCAATATGCCCAACAGGTAGGGGTGCGGGGATTAGTTGTCATGCCCCGTCAAAAGACCGATTTGGGTAGAACCTAGGGGTGGGGGGGCCGCTAACAGGAGCACACCCCCGTTGAGCCCCCTCTTCCCCTTCGTCGGGCTTAAAAATATTGGCGCAGGGATAGGGTCCGATATCTGTTACTGGCGTGGCTTAGCTGTAGAAGAGAGAGATAGCGAGTGACACACGCGTTTGTAAGGGTGGGGGTCGTGAGGGGAAATGAAGAGTATTAGGTCCCCACCCTATGAGTTTTAATGTGTGGGGGACTAACGAGCACCGAGACCCTGTGGTAAACACGGCGACCTGACGCGAGCGGCTCGGCGGGCTGCCATGTACCCGGGGATAGGGAGGGAACGCTTTAGGGGGAAAAAGGGGAATTCCTTATGAAATGCCTGGGGTGAAAGGATAACCTTTTTGGGGGAGGATAACGGGCGGTCGTATGGGAGGGGAAGGGTTAACCGGCTTCCCGGCGTGCCCGGTGGCCGGGGGGGAAAGTACCTGGCCCCGTCTCGGTCGTATGAGGAGGGGGGAAAAATTAACTCTGCCTCAGGTGGGGAGTGCCGTATCATACCGTGCCGGGGGGCCGGGGGTTTAAATTTGTACCTGGGGCCCCCGATGACTCTCCCGTTCCCCATCCTTATCTTTGACCCGGGGGAGCTCCCCCGCTCCTGGGTCGGTTCAGCCGTGACCCGCGCGGGGTTTAAAAAATACCCCGGGGGGGGTACGAGCACACCGATCTTCAATCAGCGCCCGGAACAGCGAGGTATGGTAGGGTCGTGGCAAGTGACCGAGGGATGGTTAAGGGCCTCCCCGCGCTTGGTGGTGGTAGGTAGGTAGGGTGAGGCCGTGGGGTGATGAATGGCGATTCCCACCACATACTCCTTCTTCGGGGGTCGAGGAGTGGCGCCCACCTAGTAATCCCTCCACGGTTCTCTGGGCGAGAAGAGGACAGGAATGCAGGACAACCTACACCTACAGTCCCGGGGGGATTCGCCCTGACTCCTGGCCAAAGTTCAGGCCCTGTAGACCCGACGGGGTTAAAACGGCATCGATTCACCAGCACAGGACATCGGAACATTGTCGGGGACCCTCCCGTCGCCTGCCCTGTCACATGTCATGTATTCATTTATTTCCTGTATGATGTTAATATGTGTTTATATTTCAGATTTGTGTTGTTAAGATCAGATAATATATTAATTTCTCTCCACAGGTTCCCACGAATGTTATATATATATATATATATATATAATATATATATATATATATTATTATATATTATATATATATATATATATATATATATATATATATATATATATATATATATATATATATATATATAATATATATATGGTTAGGATCGAGATATATGATAGATCTCTCCACATTCCACGACACAATGGATCACAAAGGACGCCTAATTTATATACGGAACATCACGATTGCATCAACTTCGGCTTCACCGAAGCCTTTCTGGCCAACCTCCCTGACGACACACCATGGATGCAGCATGTTGGTGGCGACCCCTCCTGCGCCCTGGACAAACGAACCTGCGCCCCTCCACGCTTCACCTGAAATGGATGGGCTCTTTCACCGTTGTCCGCATTCTAAATGCTTCCCAGGTGGTGCCTCGTCCAAAGCGTCCTCCGCAGCCTTCAGACTCCTCTGACCCAACGCCTTAATCCAGGCGTTACGCCAGACAGGCCCAAGCACGACCGAGGACGGGCCGTCTTCGTCGGAAGGGGGTAATGTGAGGGTCGAAGAGAAAGGAGAGAGAAGGAAAAATAAGGGAATAGAAGAAGAGAATAAGGGAAGAGAGAGAATCTCTGATACGGTAGTGGTAGAGAGAGAGCGACAATGTTTGCTGACACAACTTATCCTTATCAAGCCCGCGAGGGGTGAGCAAGGGGCCACCTGCAAATCGCTGACACTAAGCTGTTCTAAAGATGAGCGTCCAGACGAAGGGGAATAAGGATAGGAGAGGAGAGAGAAAGTGAGGAAGGGGAAGAGAAGAGGAGAAGAAGGGAACGAGAATGGAAAAAAGGGGAGAAAAGGCCATTGTTATATCGTGACCCAACAGAGTTGCCGCGTTCAAGGAGCCATCACCTTTCACCCCCCTCCACCCTTTGCACATTAATGATGACTGTCGCACTGATATGACCTTTGACCCTGTGCCCACCACCCACGGGCTGGCTGCCCCTGAACACAGAGAGAGAGGAGCAGAATCCTCTATACTCGGTGTGGGCGTGCCTCGCGGCCGCGGTGATTACGTGACCAGAGATTAGTGTCATTGTCTTAGGCAGAGCGATTATGCCGACGGCGGCCGCGAGTATACGTGTAACGTGTATTCCTTCAAGGTTCTCTTCGGGCGGCGCACGCGCTCGGTAGTAGGCTGAGTCCATCTCTGCGCGCCACAACACGCCGCGCCCTAATCCGACGCCCCAACGTCCGCCGCTCCGTTGCCCCCGGGGCAGGTGCAACTCAACTCTATGGTGCTCCACGAGCGTCCTGCCAAGAGCACCTGCCCCTGTGGCTTTGCCCCTGTGTTCCGCTGGGCCCCCTGGGATCCAGGGGCCGCAGCGGGGCGACTATGAGGATCGCCCCGCTTGCCCCACGGGCGGGAAGGTGCAACTTACGGTGTCCACGACGTTCCTGCACACACACCTGCCCCTGTGGCTTCTCTCCGGGCCCCCCGGGATCACGGGGCCGCGGCGGGGCACGAGGATCGCCCGCTTGCCCCACGGGGCGGGAAGTGCAACTATACGGTGCCACGACGTCCCTGCAACTACACCGCCCCTGGGCTCTCTCCTGGCCCCCCAGTGATCACGGGGCGCGGCGGGCTAGAGGATCGCCGCTTGCCCCACGGGGCGGGTAGTCAACTCTAACGGTGCACGACGTCCTGCAACACTACCGCCCCTGTGGCTTCTCTTCAGGGCCCCCAGGGATCCGGGGCCCGGCGGGCGACGAGGATCGCCCCGCATTGCCCCACGGGGCGGGGGTGCACACTCTACGGTCACG
>JACEEZ010025848.1:0-19081 GCA_016584305.1 Chionoecetes opilio | reverse complement strand
AGCCCTACGTCGCCAATACACTGGAAAATGTGAAATGTTATTTTTGAAATGCGCAGCATATTAGTCCTTATTAATGCCCATAATGCATTTCAAATAAGGTATCGTCCCAGTGTGTGCATTGGCATGCATAACATATACTCGGTTAACATATATAAAATACAATAAGTATGAAAACAACAACTTAGACGACTCTATTGAGAATCTTGAAAGTTGACTCGTGTCGACTGTACGAGTGTACGCGTACGATACTCGTGAGTTGTGTGATCTCTCCGATCTCTCGTCAGTCGTCACCTCTCTCAGCTGAGTGACCTCTCTCTGACTCTCTCTCTCATTTATTTTGTGTTTTACCTTATTCTTCAGATATTTAATTTTCACTCCTTCATTTATTTATTCATTTTCCTTTTTAATATTTTTTTTTTCTATACCTTTTTTTTTTTTCCTCAGACCGGCCCAAAGGACGCAGCGGCCCAACGGGAAATGTCCCATTTGTCCCTATGGCCAGTCCTCCCCTGGCCCTCGCCCGTGGTGGCGCAGGCAGGATTTTTATAATGACGTCTGTGATTAGAGGCTCATGCCGCCCCACTGTGTCCACCGATGCACTCGCATCGAAGGTAGAGTTAATGGGCAGGGCATGTGGGTGTTCTTAGGCCACTCGACGGTGCTGAAATATTTTAAGTGGATTTATGGGTCTCACTCGGGATCGAACTCGGGTCTTCGAGAACCCGGTGACGCTAACCACTCTGCTACCGGGAGGCGGTAGAATTTCTGAGATGAGCCTCTATGTGAGTCTATACAGATGAAACGCGTTTTTGTTATGACAATAGTGATTAATTGTTTGCGGTACGCGATCGATGTTCAAAAAGATTACCCTTTCAGCTTAGTATATGTTCCAGCAATTGAACACAAGACAAATGGCGGTCCCACGTGATTTTTCTACAGCCCCGCTCATACATTAGTTTCAGAAAAGCTGTGCAGTCGTGATAGGTAAAATCTTTACAATAATAAGGATTATGTTCCACTATACTGACGATACACTCCTTGGGCTGCAGTGGTTTTTTACCCAGCACCTCATGAAGAGCGAGTTTACTTTTGTATCGTCGTGGTTTTCGTATCATCATCATAAAGGGCTAAATGCAAGAATGTTCGTCAAATCCCGGCAGGTGGAGATTCCCGACCGGCGTACCTCCACCGGTGGGATATACAAGAATTGTTTACAAATGCCCGGCCAGTGGAGATTTGGGCAGTCGTACCAACACAAGAGAGTCCAAGCGAGACCACCGAGAGACAAGGCCTGTTACATCGCCTGGTGAAAGGCTGTGACGTCACAGCATGAGGATCCCGCGCGTGCCGCTGGTGGCCACGGCTCAGTCTATTGTGTCTACATACGAAGGCGGTCAGGGCGTGTGTATGTGGCGTACTTGTATCATTTTTGCTTTTGTTACGGCAGGAGCTATTTTTCCAAGTTACCAGCAAGATGCCGTCCTTGTGCTGTGTGCCCAATTGCAATGGGAACTACAGAAAAGGCCCCAGAGTGAGTATATTCTCTTTCCCAAGAGACAGGTGCTTGCCAGCCAGTGGCTCAGATCAATCAAACGGGACAATTTTTCACCGACGGCCAGTAGCAGGGTGAGTCTATGATCTTTGTAGTATTTGTAGTAGCTTTATTAGCTAATAATGAAAGAAGTGAGACGGTAAGTCTAGCATATCTAGCATACGTATAAGGCATACAAAACGAAATGTTTGTAGCATTAAAAATGGCGGATGCTATGTCACAAAAAATATACTAATATTTTGAGAATTATCATTTTTGTGTTGTGTTACGTTCATAATTCACCTCCGTCACAGGTAGTGGGATCATGCTGCTTTGGCTGACTATGTTTTTGAACTAATGAAGGATTAGCAGCTGGCACTCGTGGAGAATGTGGTTCACGAATGTGGGTGTTTCGCGAAATATTGTCAGCGCGAAATCCTGTAGGCCCCTCCATTCATCTCTCTTATTTCACTGGTTTTACGACTTAACTGCTGCCCTGATACATGTTACAAGCCACATAGAGGCACTAGCTTTCCATGAGAACACTTACAAGTAATAATAGTTACTCATAAGACTAAAATATTCACGTCAAAAGTAAAGCCTTTTCAGGTGTAGGTTTCAGGTTCAAATATCTTTTGTCTGAATACCAGTGCATCTAACTACTCTCATAAAATAATATGTATCTCAGAGTACTCTGTAACATGCTTGAGGGCAGCAGTTATGCTGTAAAACCAGTGAAATATGGAGGGGTCTACAGGATTTCGCGCATTGACAACATTCCGCACAAAATCAGGACCCACATTCTCCACGAGTGCCCAGCAGCCTCTGAAAGAATGGTGATATAAAAGTAATTACACTTTACATAATTATCCATTGGTATTCATACTAGAGATGTCGATGAAGTGTGGGGGTAACACCTTAGTATCGGTGATTTTTTTCTGATTCTTGAAGTGTTGTGGTGTTTGTTGCTTGATCACCCCGTTTTGTGCTTATACTTGTGAATGCTCTTGTGAAATGTCTTGGCTTTCTTGCTTGCTAATCAATGTTCTTGCTGTTTCCTTATTTTCCACATCAGTAACAAAGTTTGTTTCTTCACATCTGCATCCTGTTCATCTGCTAGGAGTAAAAATGTTGCAAGTTTTTAAGCATTTGTCAGTGTGTTGTCTTGTAGAAAGTTTAAGTGTTTCCTTATGTCTTTATATTCCTCGCACTGTAACAGGAAGTGTTCTAAAGTTTCCTGCAGTCCAGTGTTACATGTCGTGCATGCTGTGTTCCCGAGGGTGTGTCTGTTCCTGTAGTTTAGTTTAGTTTCAGTGTATTGCTTCTGCATCTTACCAAAGTTGTAGTGGATTCATCATTTATCAGAAAAGTCTATTTCTTTTATGTGTGTTTTGTATGTTCTGTAAAGTCTAAGTGTCTCTTTTTTCAAGTAGTTCTGCTTTTCATTTCTTGGTATCATGCTCTTTTAATTTGTCAGTTATTTCGTGTTGTGTACTATACCAAGCTGGTATATGTTGGTATTATGCTCTTTTAAATAATTGCTGACCCAAAATGGCACAGGCTCTCCAGATATGCCCTTTTAACTTTCCTGAAATCATGGATGTGGAAATGTAAGTATGAACGCCATCAAACGTCTGTAAATCGAAAAGAAACATTGCCCTGGCGACTTTAGTGTTATCTACGGTAGCTAATGAAAGTTTGGGGATAAAACGTGATATTTTCACCGTCGTCCTAATTTCATCGGTGGTACTGTAAATATATTTATAAAATGACTGGGTAGTTATGATGCTAAAGGAAATAAGTAAAATAGACGACGAGGGTTTCCGGAAAAAAAATGGATAAAAATCGATGAGACAATTAATTATTGTGATGCCTTGGAGGGTAAGAGATGTATTGAACTCACCTGGAGCGTGTGTGTAGCAGGTTGGACATGCTGCACCTCCTTGAAAAGTTTGTCCTGAACAGTGGGGTCGCTGGCAAGAAAATATACACAAAACCCAAGAGTGGTAGCTGTCTGTGGGAGAAAAAAAATATTGAGATGTGTAACTCGTTTCATGTATTGAGAATAATAACAATGATAATAACCTTGATGATATTATGACATTATCATCATTGTTATTGTGAGGGTCCGGGGGAAAGCGAAGGATAAATAAGGGAATAGAAGAAGAGAATAAGGGAAGAGAGAGAATCTCTGATAACGGTAGTGGACGAGAGAGAAGCGACGATGGTTTTCGCTGACACAACTTATCCTTATCAAACCATTAAGGGAAGAGCAAAGGCCACCTCCAGAATCGTTGACACTAAGTATTCAGTAGATCCCGGGGATCAACTCACGCCGTCACCTCACACCTCACTGATTAACTGTCACACTGATATAACCTTTGCCCTGTACCCACCAACACACGCCTCGCTGCCTCCCTGAACAGAGGAGAGAGAGACAGAATCTCTCTATACTCCGGTGTGGGCGCCCGTGCCTCGCGGCGCGCGGTGATACGTGACCATGAGACTAGTGTCTTGTCTTAGGGCAGTGAGCGAGTCATACCGACGGCGGCGCGCGTGCTCGAGTATGTGGCTGAGTTCCACTCTGCCGCTCCACACACGCCACGCCCTAAACCGACGCCCCAACGTCCGCTGCTCCGCTTTGCCTCCGGGGGCAGGTGCAACTCAATTCTCTTGTGCCCCGACGTCCTGTAAGAGCACCTGCCCCTGTGGCTTTTCTCCTGGGCCCCTGGGATCACGGGGCCGCAGCGGGGCGACGGAGGATCGCCCCGCATTGCCCACGGGGCGGGGGTGCAACTCTACGGTGTCACGACGTCCCTGCAACACACCCGCCCTTGTGGCCTCTCTTCAGGGCCCCCCAGGGATCTCGGGGCCGCGGCGGGGCGACGGAGGATCGCCCCGCATTGCCCCACGGGGCGGGGGTGCAACTCTACGGTGTCACGACGTCCCTGCAACACACCCGCCCTTGTGGACTCTCTTCAGGGCCCCCCAGGGATCTCGGGGCCGCGGCGAGGCGACGGAGGATCGCCCCGCATTGCCCCACGGGGCGGGGGTGCAACTCTACGGTGTCACGACGTCCCTGCAACAAAACCTGCCCCTGTGGCATCTCTTCAGGGCCCTCTGGGGACCACGGGGCATTGCGCGAGACACATGCGGGCGGGCTAGGGGCGGAGGTGAAACTCTACGCTGCTACGACGCCCTGCTAGACACCTGCCCTTGTGGCTTCCCCTGGGTTCCCCCTGGGACCCCGGGGCATTACGAGGCACACGCAACAGGGTTTTAGGACCCCTTGAGCACCACAGGTCCACCAGGAGGCTACGCAGCAGATGGTGATGTATTAATTATACAGTGCATGACAGGGCGGGTGATTAAGGATGCCCCCGGGGGAACTGTAGCAAGCCAGGGACCTCGGGGGGGGACAGGGAGGGTCGCTCCCCCGGCAATGCGGGGTTTTTACCAGCCTGGGGAGGCAAGCTCCCCTTATCTCCGACGCCACGGGCACTACCCCGTTTAACGTAAGTACATACGTACATGCAGATATGCCCAACCTGGCACCCTACAGGTAGGGTGCCGGGGATTAGTTGTCATGCCACGTCAGCGACCGATTGGATAGAACCGTAGCGGGTGGGGGGTCCGCTGAACAGGAGCTTCACCCCCGTTGAGCCCCCTCTCCCCCTTCGTCTGGGCTTAAGTTATTATATGATTATTGCTATTACTCTTGTAATAAACATTATTGTAAATAGTATTACCTGCAGCAATATAGTTATCGTAACAGAATATATTTATGTATTCCTCACTGATTTAAAAAGATCAATAATAAAGCTGTAATGATCTTAGTT
This sequence comes from Chionoecetes opilio, assembly GCA_016584305.1. NCBI lineage: Eukaryota > Metazoa > Arthropoda > Malacostraca > Decapoda > Majidae > Chionoecetes > Chionoecetes opilio. Next base: position 13,711 of record JACEEZ010025848.1, on the reverse strand, counting down.
TTTTTAACATTTTCCCTGGGGAGCATTTTCATCCCTCACCGCCTTTTGTAGCTAATATCTTGTGGCTAATATCTTGTGGCTTGTAGCTAGTAGCTTGTGCAGTTTTTCTTTATTTTTTTGTTTTCTGCATGTCAACTCGCATGTCTGAGGACATCCAAGTTTATTTTAACGGTTGACCTGCCATTTTTCCCAACCGAGGGAAAAGGAGTTGTGGAGTAGGCGACAATTCATATTATCCTACTATTATCATTATTATTGTTTTTATTATGTTATTGTTTTTTATCAATATTGTGGGTTTTGAATTTATATTGTGTGTGTGTGGTGGCCAAGGCTTCACTGGACACCAACTCAATTTCCTACCGACGGGTTTCGAGACTGACTGTGGAGCGATAGTCAAGGAGGTCAAGGTAAACAACAAACGCAGGTTAACTACCTTAACTAGTTTACTAAATAGAAAATGAATAGCACGCCATTAGTACATGTCCTGTTCTGGACTCACTTTCACTCGCACTCTCTTTCTAGCTCTAAATACCTTTCCTAGATATGCCTAGGATACGCACCCTATCGCCTATGTTATCAGCTGGGGAAGAGACAGGGGTTAGGTTAGGATATCCACGTTTTTCTGCTGATGAACATGCAACTGTGGTCCTCTCGTCGAGAGAAACTCGACCACGTGGGAGATCCTCCTCCTCGCTTGCGCTCTCGACCTCCTCACACGCTGCCGGCGATCCTTGCCTCGTCCAATGTCCTCCTCCTGTCCACGCGCTGCGTCTCGTCACCTACGTCCGTCAGTAGGGCAAGCTTTGGGCAGGCGGGGAACTGGAAGAGGTAGCGATGGGTCTTGTGGAAGTCCTGGCCAGAAGCCAGAGGTGTTATCGTCGCGAGGTGTTGTGTGGAGTAGGCACAAGGCGACCCTGCCTCCTATCCAGCATGGCGACTAGTTGCGTTGCCACATCTCTCCAACCTAACAGACTTTTCTTATTTCCTTTTCTCACTATTTGGCATGCTTTTCTTAACCACCACGTGCAATTTAGATCAGGCCTTACTTTTATCGTACCCACCTATTCATTGGGAGGAGATTTCAGCCTATAAATATTTCCTCATATTAGCGGCTTCTGAGAATCCTTTCCCCCAGTCAGAAAATCAATATCTAGAGAAACAAAGGTGTCTAGCGATGCGCAAAGCCCCAGGAATTTAAATGCCTAAATAAGTCATACACCATGACAAATATTATCAAAACGTATTACTAATAGTATACTAATTCTAATAATAATATTATTATTGTTATTATTATTATCATTATTATTGTTATTAATATTATTATTATTAGTGTTGATGTAGGAACAAGCAGACATACACGACAGAGGCAGGCAGGAGTGTATTCAACGAGTGCACATAACAGGTGCAGTAACAACACTTCCAGAATGGGTCATCTCGACCTTACATCTTGTTGGAATAAAACTAGGCTAAATAATTATTGGTCGACCTGCTCGAGACGACCTATCAATACGTTAGTCCTAATGGCCGCTACCTCCATTATTATACACTACATAAGCCCCTTCCCGACGGTAACCTTTAACAAAGGTGACATGTCGGAACCGATCATGGGGACCCACGCTACGACCAAACCTCGTACGCAGGCAGGACCGAGGTGGCAAAGTAGCTTGGACCTCAGGTGCGCTGGCAGAGTCGTCGCCGGCTTGTCTGGTGATAACGCCACTGGGTCTTACAGACTGATCCCCGCCGTCGATATGTGCCGCTTTAACTGGTCAATGGAGATGTTGTCCCGTAGACCATTACGGTTGATCGTGAAGAACTTGGGCGACCAGCTGACAACCCGACGGGAAGGATCGGTTTCAGGGTAGCGTGCCACATGCCCATATAGCCGAAGTTGGCGCTGACGGACTATGCAGGTAAATAGGCTTCGATTCAGCCTCACGGTGCAATCGCTGATACGTAATCATCCAGCAATACCCCATGATTCTGCGGAGACACTTATTATGAAAGGCATCGATTCGTCTCTTCAAATCGCTATTAGTGTCCATGTCTCACATCCGTAGAGTAAGACTATATCTAATGTATATCAAGTCATGCAAAATGACAATATATAAATTATACACATTTATGTAAGATAATACGTGCATGACGTCACACCCAAGCCTGTGCTAGGCACAGTTCGCTCGAGTGGGCAGACACACGGTGTCGTGCGCACATACACACACACACATACACACACACAAAACTTTTGCTGTTGCCCTTGACATATCAAAAGCTTTTGATAGAGTCTGGCACAAATCTTTAATTTCCAACTACCCTCATTCAGTTTCTATCCTTCTCTCTGTACCTTCATCTTAAGTTTCCTTTCAAACCATTCTATTGCAGCTACTGTAGACGGACATTGTTCTTCTCCCAAATCTATCAATAGTGGTGTTCCCCAGGGTTCTGTCCTATCACCCACTCTCTTTCTATTATTCATTAATGATATTCTAAGTCTAACTCAAAGCCCTAACCACTTCTACGCTGATGATTCTACCCTGCATTTTTCAACGTCGCTCATTAGACGTCCAACTCAACAGGAACTAAGTGATTCACGGATAGATGCCACCGAGCGCCTAACTTCTGATCTTTCTATAATTTCTGATTGGGGAAAAACAAACTGTTTTGTTCAATGCCTCAAAAACCCAATTTCTTCACCTATCTACTCGACAAAACCTATCAGATAACTATCCCCTCTTCTTCAATGACACTCAACTGTCTCCTTCTACAATGAACATTCTAGGACTGTCCTTTACTAAAAATCTGAACTGGATATCTCACACCTCATCTCTTGCTAAAACAGCTTCTAAAAAGTTAGGTCCTGTGGCGTCTGCGTCCTTTTTTTTCTCCCTCCTAGTTGCTTGCTCTCTACAGGGGCCTTATCCGCCCATGTATGGAGTATGTCTCACATGTTTTGGGGAGGATCCACTCATACACTCTCCTAAACAGGGTTGAGTCAAAAGCTTTTCGTCTCATCAACTCCTCTCCTCTGACTGACTGTCTTCAATCTTTACATCACCGCTGCAATGTTGCTTCTCTTGCTCTCTTCTACCGTTACTTTCATGCTCACTGCTCTTCTGAACTTGCTAACTGCATGCCTCCCCCCCTCCCGCGGCCTCGCTGCACAAGACTTTCTACTCATTCTCATCCCTATTCTGTCCATCTTCCTTATGCAAGAGTTAATCAGTATCTTTATTTCTTTCATCCCTTTCACTGGTAAACTCTGGAACTCTCTCTTCCTGTTTCTATTTTTCCACTTTCCTATGACTTAAATCTTTTCAAAAGGGGAGTAACAAGACACCTCCCGAAAAAAATTGGCTCACCCCTCTTTTTTTATTTTATTCTCTTACTGTCTTCTTTATAGGACTGGCAACTAAGCGGCTTTGTGTTACCCATTTTTGTTGTGCCCTTGGCCAGTTCTTTGTGATGTAAAAAAAAAAAAAAAAAAAACACATATGAATGCGTCGAATCGGCACTCTTCAAGAGAGCAGCAGTTATCTGGACCTCATATTACATTTAACAGCTGATTTTTGTCACATAGATTTTTCGATGTTTTTTCATATTTGTCCCCTATGATGGCCCCTTCAGAATAATAATATATGACAAATCTATGTGACAAATATCAGCTGTTAAATGTAATATGAGGTCCAGATGCCGCTGCTCTCTTGAAGAGTGCCGATTCGACGCGTTCATATGTGTGTGTGTGTGTGTGCACGACAGCGTGTGTCTGCCCACTCGAGCGAATGTGCCTAGCACAGGCTTGGGTGTGACGTCATGCACGTATTATCTTACATGAATGTGTAGAATTTAAATATTGTCATTTGCATAGTCATGCATATGTTATGTTATTTTATGTTTATGAATTAGGTTTGGTTAGTTTAGGTTACATTTAGGTTAGGTTTAAGTTAAGTTTTATTACGTTAATTAGATTAAATTAGCGATAAATCGTGCATGGCGTCGCCCGATCCTCGCCCGAGCTTGCGCCCACCAAACCGCAATTGCTCCATTAAATGCTAAAACAGAAATTATATTTCCATGATAGTAAACGCATGCAGTAAGGCAGGGTCGATAATAGGAATCTTTACCGAAAGAGACTGCACAGTCAATCAGGTGACATTTATCAATTCGGTAAAGCTGAACGTTATAGATTTATAATTAACAAAAACGGACATCAATTCTTTTTAATATTCCTCTAAAAATACTTGTTTCACAAACACTAGTAATACACTACTACAGTATCTATATACAGTTGGAAAGAGTGATAGTTAATTACATTCCCAGATGGGAGGTAAACCTCATATCTGGGAGGTTGTTATGTGTCCATCTCTGCTATATGAATACTTAAGTGCTGGAAAAGCTTGAGGATACCCATCAAGGACACTTAACTTTGGTGCTTGCTAAGCATACTTAAATAGGATAAGTATTTTTGTAGGTATGACTAAGCATCCCGGTGATACTTCAGTGTAAGACTAGCATATTTTCGTCTGCTAAGTACACTTAAAGATAATAAGTATTTGTATGGGTACGGGCCCTGTACCTTGGTCTTGATTCAGGAGACCTCAAGAAACCAAAGGCTTTGGCTCCTCGTGCCGCGCCTCAAGAGCCATCCCCAAGACTTCCAGCGACTCAGCAAAAACAAAATCAGTGATCTTGGTATTGCCGAGGGATGCCTCGCAATCACTTTGGTCCACAGGTGCCTAATACCCAGTCCATACAAGTGTTAAAAAGTGATGGGGCAGGACGCACCCTTGCCTCACTCATGTATTCACATGAAAAAACCTGGAAACAACTCCCCCACACTTCACAGCACTCTCAGTCCCAGAGTACAAGCCAGTCCTCATACCAACAATCCTTGTATGAATCTCGCGAAACCGCAGAAGATCCCATAGTGACTCACGATGCACTGAGCCAAACGCCTTCTTGGGATCAACATAGGGTGCAAGCATCCCATGTCGAAACTCACGTCAGCGTTCCACCTGGACACGAAGTGCTAGGATACGATCTGTTGTTGACTTATCAGGCGTGAACCCAGATGCAGCAATAGTAAAAATAATATTCACTAGTTTTATGTATTTTACAAATAACTTATTTAGATACACGTTATTCACAAAATTTTGTGCTTACACCACCAGAGACTGCCCAAGGGAGAAAAAAAATAACGAAAAGCCTTAATTGTCAGTCCCTATAAAGAAAACAGTACGATAATATTTAATGGGGGGTGGGCCAATTTAGTTCAGGAGGTGCCTTATTACTCCTCTTTTGAAAATATTTAACTCGTAGGAAGGTGGAAAAATTGAAATATAAAGAGAGTTCCAGAGTTTACCAGTGAAGGGGATAAAATAGTGAAGATACTGGTTATCTCTTGCATTAGGGAGATGGATAGAATGGGGATGAGAAAAAATAGAAAGTTTTGTGTAGCGAGGCCGCGTGAGGGGGGAAGGCATGCAGTAAGCAAGTTCAGAAGAGCAGTGAGCATGATAATAACGGTAGAAGAAAGCAAGATAAGTAACATTGTGGCGGTGATTTAATGATTGAATACAGTCAGTCAGAGGAGGGGAGTTGATGAGACGAAAAGCTTTTGACTCAACCCTGTTTAGGAGAACTGTATAAGTGGATCCCCCCCAAAAAAACATGAAAGGCATACTCCATACATAGGCGAATAAGGCCCCTGTACAGAGCAAGCAATTGGGAGGTAGAGAAAAATAGACGCAGACGTCACCTAACTTCATAGAAGCTGTTTTAGCAATATACGAGATGTGAGATTTTCAGTTCAGATTCTTAGTAAAGGTTAGTCCTAGAATGTTCATTGTAGAAGAGGGAATAGTTGTCTGTAAACTATGTCGAGTTGATAGGTGAATGAATTGGGTATTTGAGACATTAAACAAAACAAGGTTTGCTTTGCCCCAATCGGAAATTATTGAAAGATCCAAAGTTAGGCGCTATGTGGGTCTCTCCTTGAATTACTTAGTTACCTCCGCCAACGAAGTTGGAGGGGTTATGTTTTCACCCCGATCTGTCTGTCTGTCTGTTAGTGTACAGGATTTCTCGAAAAGTTACGAATAGATTTGGACCAAACTCGGTATATCAAGTCTATTTGGTATAAGGAAGAACTGATTTAATTTTGGATGAAATCTATTGACAACTGTTTCCATGGCAACCAATTGATGAAATATTCGGGCGGAGGTATGCGCTCTACTGAGTGCCCCCCCCCCCCCACCCCTAGTTCCTATTGAGTTGGAACGTCTAATGAACGACGTTGAAAAATGCATGTAGAATCATCAGCGTAGGAGTGGATATGGCATTGAGTTAGACCTACAAGATCATTAATGAATAATAGAAAGAGAGTGGACAGAACGCTGGGGAACACCACCATTGATAGACTTAGAATAAGAACAATGACCATCTACAGTAGCTGCAATTGAACGGTTTGAAAGGAAACTTAAGATGAAGGTACAGAGAGAAGGATAAAAACCGAATGAGGGTAGTTTATAAATTTAAGATTTATGCCCGACATCAACACTGTTGATATGTCAAGGGTAACAGCAAAGGTTTCACCGAAACCGTTAAAGGAGGATGACAGGATTCAGTTAGGAAACCAGAAGATCGCAGGTAGATCGCCCTTTCCGGAAACCTTGCAAATTATCATATAGAAGATTGTGAGCAGGTATCTGCTTAAGAGTCTTATTAAATATAGATTTAAAAGCTTTGGAAAGGCAGGAAGTCAAAGCTATAGGACGGTAGTTTGACAATTTTGACGGTAGGTTTGTACATTTGTTTATCTTATATTAAGGCGCTCACAATAATTCATCCAACGACAAAGAGAGAACTGGAGACAACGCCTCCCATCATTACGGTCGGCTCAACATGCTTTTATCTCACTTAGGTCTCGCTGTGCCATGAACTCAAGTAATGATCATAATCTAATTTATTCTATATGTCTTGCGAAATCAGCTTCTCAGAAATTAGATAGATTGTGGCCTTTGCGTCCAATTTTACTCCCTCCAGCTATCCTTTAATTAACAGGGTAGAATCAAAAGCTATTCAAATTAAGTCTCATCCTCTAACTTATTGGCTTGAATCTCTCAATCACCGGCGTAATGCTGCCTCTCTTGCTATCTTCTACCGCTATTTTCAGCAAATCAAGGCTCTTATTTACTTACTTACAATTTACACCCTTTACAAAAGGATTTTTGACCTGCAAATTGCATGCATCCTCCCACCCTCACGGGGTCTTGTTGCCAAACTTTTATTTACTCTCGTCTCTATTCTTCCATCTTAAAATACAAGAGTTAACCATTTATCATCACTTTTTCATCTCTTTCACAGGTAACTCTGGAACTCTCTTTTTCTGTTATTTTCCACCTTTCAAACGACTTAAATTATTTGAAAAGGGAGTAAAAAAGACACTTCCCCCCTTTAAATTTTCCCCCACAAAAATTAAAATCTCTACTATCCCCTTTAAAGGGGCTACGGGCATCAAGCGACTTTTTTTTTATTTTTTTTTCTCTTGGCAGAAGCTTAGATGTAAACAAAAGAGAGAAGAGAGAGAGAGAGAAGAGAGAGAGAGAGAGAGGAGAAGAGAAGAGAGAGAGAGGGGAAAAGAGAGAGAGGAGAGAGAGAGAGAAGAGGGGAAGAGGAGAGGGGAGAGAGAGAGAGAAAAAAAGGGGGGTGGGGTGTGTCTTTGTTATAACAAAAAATTTAACATAGCCAAGATCTTTTTCTCCCACGTCTTTAAAGTACCCCCTTTCATGGTTTTAGGGGAAAAAATATAGTCATAGATGCCAAAAAATTTTGTTTGGGGAATTTTTTGGAAAATTTTAAACGTTTTTTTCGACATGCCCGACCCCCATACCAATTTAAAGAAGCTAAATTTTATTCACTAAACTTTGCTTTCAAAATTGAAAAATAAGTAAAGAGAAGAAAAAAACGTTAAAATGTCAATTATGGGTAGAAAAAACTCTCACTGCATCTCACTTTGTTCATCTTCCTCAATGTATTTTATTCTTCGGAGTGGGGGACTATTGCCTTCATTATATTGAGCGTACTCTTCAGTTTTGATGACATAAGGACTTGGGTACGCCGTGGGGCCCCAATAAAAAATGAAATATAGATTATTTCGAATTTGGCAGGGTTTTTTTCTTATGAAAAATTAAATTTTAAGGGTTTTTGTCCTCTTCAATTTTTTGGTTTGAGCACTTCTTGCTATGAAAAAATGGCTTTTTATTTTTGCAAAACATAGTTTACCCCCTAAAGTAACGGCATTTCACCATCTCAATTCTTGATCGTCTTTTTTCAGGTTGGCTTCTTTTTGGTAAACCAAGGGGGGGCGAACCCCGCAACTAACAGAGTTTCGGATCTAAGTTGGCCGCCTTTGTTGGCGGGGGGACAGAGTTTGCTGGAGGAGGTGCCTACTTTCGCGGCGTGATGAAGGGGGAATCCTTTTCCCAAAAGAACCGGCGGCACCCGGGGGGGTTTTGACAAGCGGGGGTACCCAGTGAGAGACATTGCAAAGGATCTGACCCCCATGGTGCTTGCCCAGGGGGAAGAAATCAAACCCCCAGTTTCACCTCCAGGGGTTTGTTATTGACCGCCCGTGCCCAAAGGGATAAAATTTTTTGGAAAAGGTTAGTGAAGTGGTGAGAGACAGAGCAACTAAAGCAAAAAGGGAATTCGTGGAGAAAATATGGACAGGCTTTTGACATAACGGCCTGCCCTCACACGATTTTTCCTCTGCAAGGCCCAGGAATCCCACTGCCCCAAACCCCCACGTGTCACGCGAGGCACACGTGCATTTGATGCCCCCTGGCCAGCAAAGTCCCTATTTTAAAGACCGGGAGGGCTGTACTACAAGGGGATAAAGTTGGGGAGGAGAGTGCAATGATGTGACAGGGGTAGAAAAGAATGGACGCATAGACAAGGAAAGCAGCAAAGGAAAAGCATTTGGGAAGAGGAGCTAAGCTGAAAAAGCAAAAAAGAAAGATAAAAAGGGGCAACGTTTGAGCTGCAGGAGCAAGGTTTCTGGGCCGGCTGAAATCCCGGGATTCTAGGAGGGGACGGAGGGTCTTTCACCCCTGCCACTCAAGGAAAAGAGCAGAAAACAAGGCGGCCAACTGGTAGACCGACTGCTCGGGGGAGAGGCTGGGGTCCCGGGCACCCCTTGGATGCAGTACTTGGACAGGCCGCTGCAAGAAGAAACACAATGCCGCCCGGAAAACCTGGCGCTGGAAAGCATCCGGTTCGACGTTCCGCCCACTGCTGCTGCTCCCTTTTGGCTTCTGGTTTCCCTCCGGGCCTTTAATCCTGACGGCCACCTCTCTCCGACATGTCGTACCCGGTCTGCGACCTAACAACTGAGGGGGCCGGCAATTGCCATGGCATCGGCCAGGACCTTGACCAGGGGAAACACCACTGCCCCGGGTACCAAAAATTTTGATTGGGTTCGATGGGGGAAGGGAAAAAGACCCGGGGGATGGTGCCCGACAGCTATGGGGAAACTGCACCCAAAGGGTTTATCAGGGGGGGAGCATTGTCAGTGACAGAGGGGGCCATCTGGAAGGTACCTTTTGGGACTTTGTACCCGAGGGCCCGGTGCCCACCTGAGAAGCCTGTGTTCAAGGGGGTCAGACTCTCTATGACCTGCTGGTGACTACGACTCCACCGACTCACTATGAACTGCAAGGGGACTCAAATAGGGGCCCAAAACGGGGGAAGGGTGGGGCTCACGCCCATTTGGGGGAAGATGTTGGGGAGCAAACTCTTCTGGAGTATATTTGGGTTGCACAAAACGGTTCCCCTGCCCCACCTTATCACCGCTCGACGGGCCTCCTCATCTGACACTGGGCTTCACGGGTCCATGTGCAGTTCCCCGTCCAGCTGAAAGAGATGCGTACAAAAGCAGAGTTTTAGGGATGCCAGGCGGTTTAAAACTCACGGAGATACCGGAGTATTCCTGGTCAAAATGTCCACTGACCCGCAGGGCTCCCCCAGCTGGTCCGGCTGTGAAACGGGGGGTTTTCCCGTCCGAGCTGCAGGAATCAAGTGTGGCAGGTGTCCCCCTCCAATGGCTCACCACACCCAGTCGCTCTGTACATGTGGACCAGAAACATGGACTGACTAGCAAAAAACTGAACACCCTGGAAAAACCTAGTCAAGTCTGCCGCGGTGTACTTCAAACTCTATTTTCACTCAAGGTTCACCACAGATAAGGGGGCCCAAGCACTCCCCACGCACTAGATTTTGAGGTCGCAGCCCATGAAGGTCCAAAAAGCTGTACCTTCCCACTGTGGACAGGGGCATGGGGTTTGCCCCATCAGAAGTTCCTCCTCTCGCTGTGGCAGTCAGAGTGAGGACGACACAGGTTCGCCGTGACCCAATTTTGAAGCTGAGGGGTGGGAGGATATGGGGCACCATTAAGACCTCGCCTCACACCCAAACGAATTGCAGCCACCAGCTTTCAGACATGATCAGCTGGCAGCCTGGCCAGGGCACGAGCCGGCATTTACCTGTTCCTGTCCGGGGATCAGATCCAGGGGAAACCTGGGCAAGCCGTACGAGGTTCCCCGGTTCTCTATCCACACTCAGAGCACCGAAAAAGTCGTGAAAACAGGGGGACGAGGCCCCGCAGCAGCAGTGGGGGGCGGGCCAGAGACGGGTTTATCCGGGCTCGGGCCCACCACCGGGGGACCAGGGCCCGCTTCAGGGTTAAAAAGGACATGATGGGCACGTTCAGGCCAACGTAAGCTGTACACGTGATGTAGTGCCTGATGAACCCAACTTCAAAAGAGCTTACCCCGCTAGTCATTTGGAACTCATATTGGTCAGATGCAAAAAAACGGACCAAACCCGGCCCCTCTACTATTTAAGCATTATTCGATTTAAGGGTGCAAATAAAGTGGAATTTTTCATAGTAAAATTTTCAAATGCAAAATGGAAGAATAAAATCGTCCTTTTGAATTTATTTTACCAAAAAGGAAATTCCCTGCCAAAATTTAGAAAAAAAAAATTTGTTTACGGCGTACCCTAATAATGGTGCTTCCAGAAAAATTTTAAATTTAATCCGGCACGAAAAAATTCAAAATATAGGCATAGTTGCAGGGGCACTCTTGCGGGGAAACAAATTACGTCCATTCCTTTTTCGGCCCAGCATTTTTCAGCATACTTTCTTTCAGACTTTATCCGTGTAAAATCGAAAACCATCTAAAAGAATTTAATACGAAAGCCTCCCCCCACACGCACACCCGTAATATGAGTTATTCTTTGTCCTGTGTAGCAGTTACGATGTCGCCAAAGAATAAAGATACAAGCAAATACACGGTGATGCTTTTCTTTTCATTGCTTGACGTATACAACAGGCTAAGAAAGTATAGGAACTCTATTGTGGCGAATAGTAACGTGGTAAATATATATATTTTTTTTTCATTTCAAATGACGACCAAGGGCAAACAAAAGTAACAAAAAGCCTACTTAAGCTGCTAGTCCTTATAAGGAAGACAGTGAGATATTTCAAAAAGGGGGGTTGGCCAATTTAGTTCGGAATGGTCTTGACACTCCTCTCTTTAAAAATAAAATAGTTGTAGGAAGATGGAAAAATAGAAACATGAAGAGATTTTACCAGTGAAAGGGGTTTGAAAAAGTTTAGATAGTGTAACTCTTGCTTTAGTAAGATGGACAGAATAAGGATGGAATGTTTTAGAAAGTTTTGTGTGAAAGGCCGAGTGAAGGGGGGGGAGCCATGGAGTTAGCAAGTTAAAAAAGAGCAGTGAGCATGAAAAGAACTGTAGAAGATAGCAAGAGAAGCAACATTCCAAACAAACAAGAAGAAATCAAAAATATAAGACAAATGCAAAGGCAAAAGTGTAGGAGCTTTAAATCTGACTTTTGAAAAGAGAAGAAGAAGAGTTAGCAAACCACGATAACTGAATTTCATATTGGAGAGAGAGAGAAGGGGGGGGGGAGAATACAGAGAGAGAGAACGAGAGAGAGATAGAGAGGTAAATATAACTAAAGAAATGTATATTATACGGGGGGGGGAAACGGAAGAGGAGAGAGAAGGAGAGAGAGAGAAAAAGAGAGAGAGAGAGAGAGAAGAGAGAGAGAGAGAGAGAGAGAGAGAGAGAGAGGGGAGAGAGAGAGAGAGAGAGAGGGGGGGGGGGAGAATACAAAAGAGAGAGAACGAGAGAGATAGAGAGGTAAATATAACTCTAAAGAAATGTATATTATAACGAGAAGAAATACAAAGATAGGGAAAAATATATAACAGCATAAACAACCTACCGCGTCTATCCCCCCTGGAAAACTTCAACCAGCAGAAGGAAGACGTCTTTCGGGACAGTTCAGGGTTGGGTTAAATTAGGGTTGCGGGGAAAAGGGATGCCGCTGAGAAAATCCCTCAGGGTCAAAAGCTTGCTCCTCCTTCGTCGCATCATCTCCACATGTACTACCCTGTGAGAGAGGGTGACGGGGTATAAAGTGTGTGTGTGTGGTGTGTGTGTGTGTGTAAATAATATAATACATTATAATACATTAATGCTCAAACTTTTACAGAAAACGTATGAAGCACAGCTCTTCGGTAATGTTAATATGAGTTTCTCTAAAATAATTTCCTAAAAGTTTTAAGACACTCTGACAAATTGTGCCAAATTATTAGTAATTTTTTATTTCTACGTGCATCAAGGGGACGAAAATATGATTTAAGTTTGGTTTGTTATATAATAATCAGGGATATATTTTTTTTTTTTTATCGGGAATAATATCCTGGATTTGACACTGGACTAACACATGGTATCCATCCCTTACCTATCCACCATTACATTATTACAATAAACGCTCTTTCCCTGTTAATTTTGCCGATATCTACCAGTAAAAAATTGGTAATTGATTTAATTTCCTGTGCAAAATTTACTCATGTTAGATACGACTCGTTTTACATTAATTTTCTGAGTTATTCTTCAGTGCATAAACTATTTATACATTTTATAACTACTAAAAATGTTTTTTGTTTTCTTTTTTTCCATACCAAGTTGTTATCCAAAGATCTTTGAGCATATGTTTTAAAACAAACTTGCCCTAAACCATCTTCGATTATAGCCTAAACAGCTTGAGAAAACACACACGTCTTAAAATACCCACACTCATTACCTATGTTCCTTATACAATCCAACATGGTGATCAGTAGACACCAGACATGTGTAACTGTAACAAACACTTATAAATAACGTGACTCAATTTTGGGATTTTTTTTCATGATTAACCTTGACCAAAAATGTATAATCCTGCATTTAATACTGTGTCTGGGTATGTGTGTGTGTGTGTGTGTGTTTTGTGTGTTTGTGTGTTTGTGTATGTGTGGGGTTTTTTGCGTGTGGGTGGGGGGGGTGTGTGTTAGAACTTGATACTTGATAGTTTATTTGGGTTGGTTAATGCCCAAAAGTGTTTTATAATCAATCATACAGTCATATATAAAACCACGGTCCATTAAGCCGAGCTCTTTTATGGACCTCATGCTATTTATAATTTCGTGGGCTCGTGGACTAAAAAAGTGAACTATTGATATACATTGACATACTCAATAATTTCAAGTAAGAGAAGTGATGATAACAATAACAAAGGGTTTTTAAAGTTAATGGGAAAAAAAAAAAAAAAAAAAAAAAAAAAAAAAAATATAATAATAAAAAAA
>JACEEZ010025847.1:90000-102500 GCA_016584305.1 Chionoecetes opilio | reverse complement strand
TCATAGCGTCACTACTACGTACGTACTATTAAGACGTAATAAGTATCTGAAAGACAAACCCACTGGCTTTCTACAGTGATACCGTGCTTATGAATCTCTCTCTCTCTCTCTCTCTCTCTCTCTCACACACACGATCCTCTCCCTTCCTCTTCCTCGTACTCTTCTCCCTTGAACCGTGACCTTTACCTCCTCCTCCTCTTCTTCCTACACTCACTCAGGCTAGCTCACTTACCCTCTATAGTCAGGTTCACCGTGTCATGCCGTGGGAATTGCGTGCCAAAAGCGATTTTATTGTTTAAATGCCATCTATAGGGTATAAACAGAAAAACTTGGGTGGCTATTTTACTTTTGGGAATTTGGGTTTTTGTGGGGGCTTAAACCGGGGTACTGTCATTTTGCAGTTTATCGCCCGAAATGAAAGCGCCAATATTGTTATAACTATTTTTATCTCTTAAAATATGAATCGGAAAAGTATGAAAAAAATCAGGTGTCTTTCTCATATCATTATTCATTTATGTCTCAAATATTTAGTTGATATCTGGAATAATTATTGATGTATTAACAAATATGTTATTTGTACATACAGAGTCTGTGAACCACGATACCCGCCGTCTCTGAACTAGGTTAAGATTTTGTCCATTTCAGCACCTTTGATGGTCTCCTACTATAAAACAATTCTAACTAAATATATGTACAATAAATGAATGCTAGGCCTAATCGATGATAGTAACGTAGCACTATTTTATGAAGTATGTTCTTCCCAGATAAGTATCCAATGCAGAAATAAGTCCTCTGCCCTCTGTAAACAAATGATTGTAAACATAATATTGCACGGTGGGTAAAGTCATGCAACCCCCTCCTCCTCCTTCCCCTCTCACCCCCTTCTCTTCCCCCCCTCCTCCCCCTTCGTGTAAACCCCCTCCCCCTCCTCCTTCCCCCCCTCGTGTAAACCCCCCCCCTCCTCCTTCCCCCTTCTCTTCCTCCCATCGTGTAAACCCCCTCCCCCCTCCTCCTTCTCTTCCCCTCCCCCCTACCTAGCCGTGTAAACCTCGGGCAAACTGATCACACGGCAAGGACAGTCGATCATTAATAGGTGATTCACATGATTGTTATGATGATGTGTCAGATAATTACGTGCTTTCCAGTGCCAGTTATTATGCGGTTATATTTAGTCCAGCCAGTGCGCCTTCATTATCAGCATCATGGTTATTATTACTATTGCTATTATTACTATTATTATTATTATTATTACATTATCATTATCATTATTGTCTTTATTGATATCAAAAATTATCATCATTATCACTATTTGCACTATTATGATTTATGTTATTTTCATTATCATCATTATTGCTGTTATCATTATCATTGTTGCTCTTATTATTGATGGTTAACAGTTGTAGTAGTAGTAGTAGTAGTAGTAGTAGTAGTAGTAGTTAGTAGTAGTAGTAGTAGTAGTAGTAGGGGTAGTAGTAGTAGTAGTAGTAGTAGGGGTAGTAGTATAGTAGTAGTAGTAGTAGTAGTAGTAGTAGGGGTAGTAGTAGTAGTAGTAGTAGTAGTAGTAGTAGGGGTAGTAGTAGTAGTAGTAGTAGTAGTAGTAGTAGTAGTAGTAGTAGTAGTAGTAGTAGGAGTAGTAGTAGTAGTAGTAGTAGTAGTAGTAGTAGTAGTAGTAGTAGTAGTAGTAGTAGTAGTAGTAGTAGTAGTAGTAGTAGTAGTAGTAGTAGTAGTAGTAGTAGTAGTAGTAGTAGTAGTAGTAGTAGTAGTAGTAGGTAGTAGTAGTAGTAGTAGTAGTAGTAGTGTAGTAGTAGTAGGGGTAGTAGTAGTAGTAGTAGTAGTAGCATAGTAATAGTAGTAGTAGCAGCAGTAGTAGGGGTAGTAACAGTAGCAGTAAAAGCAACATTACAACATTACAATGGTATTACAAAGAATTCGCAAATCGTAACTAATTCCTTGGTCGTTAAATAGAGTATATGAATGCACTATACTTATTTCATTAAAAAGTATGAGGGAAAGATAGAACAGTAGAAGCGTCCTCCTCACCTACCCATTCCTATAGCCGAAACTGACTTGCTGAAAAAAGTATACCGTATAAAAGAAAAATTGTAGAATGAATGTTTTTAGAGTGCATAGTTGGACGCTCTAAATTTTTCAATCGCTCACTCACGCTGTGTTAAACCAACCCGTTTCGTTTTTGACAGGGTCTGATTTTTGTGTTCTTAGCTCAGATCTGGAAATCATCTCGATAGGAAAATAGTATATATATCTTAGAAGTTGAAGAAAAATAATTGAAGAGCCACCACTAGATTCACGAGGTAAGTGGGAGACAGGTGTACTAATGCATCGGCAGTGAGGTAGCAGGTACAGTCTATTTTTTTTAGCGAGGCGAAAATTCCATTCAATCTGAAGGTCTCATGCTTATAATTACGCCTATGTTTACCTGATACTATGGTTAAGTATGATAAAATACAGCTGAAATTTAGAAGAAGCGTAGTATTCCCTTCTGGCATCAAATATCAGTCAGTAAGCAGCAAGGGGGCAGGATTTTTCGCCTCGTATTGTCAGGCTCCGGCACTGTCCAAATTTGAGTGTCCATGCCCCCCACCCCGTGTAAGTGTACGTGTACTGTTCTACTCTGCCTTGAGGGATGCCGCACACCCCTGTATTAACCCCTTGAGACCCAGAACGTAATTTCCATAGTAATTTGGGTACCATTATACGATTTTTAGTGAATTTAAGCAATATTTTATAGATATGACCTGTTTAGTATCCTTGTTTGGTATATTCAGTTACTTTTCGTAATTTTGTGGCTCGACAACATACAATTTTTTATAGCAAAGGGAAGATCTGGGCGTGAAGGGGTTAAGCCTGCACTCATGGAAAAAAAGGGTAGGAAAAGGGTAGAAAAAGGGTATTTGTAGTGATGAAATACTGCTACCCTTTTTCTACCCTTACAAATATACCCTTTCGGATCGACGCAAATATACCCTTTTCCAACCCTCTCGTCTAAAAAGGGTAAATAAAGGTTAGATGAAGGGTATAATCGGCAGCATCTACCCTCCAGCCGGGACATAGGGTTTAAAAAGGGTAGTGATGGTGCGATGTAACAATTCGACCCTTAATATACCCCCCATTTCTGAGAGTGTGGTTCCCCGCAGCAGTGGCCTCGGTGCCCCCATACCATCAAGACGTTGCTCCGTTATATCCCTAATGATGGATCTTATTAACTTTCCTACCATTGATGTTTGAGCAAATTGGTTGGTAATTTTAGGGTTGAAACCTATTTACTTTTTTCCATAGATGGGAGTGACGTTCGCTAATTTCCTGTCGATAGGAGCTTTGCCTCTGATTAATAATTTCATAAGTAATATGGAAAGAGGTTTAGTAATTATATGTTTGGTCTCTTGCAATATTCTTGAACCGAGGGAAAAAAGGGTGAAAGGGCAATAAAAACAAATAAAAAAAAGAGTTAAAGGGCAATAATCATAAATAATAAAGGTAATAAAAAAGGGTAAAAGGGCAATAAAAACAAATAATACAGGTGAAAAAGGGTAAAAGGGCAATAATCATGCATAATAAAGGTAAAAAAAAAAGGGTAAAAGGGCAATAATCATACATAATAAAGGTAAAAAAAAGGGTAAAAGGGCAATAATCATATATAATAAAGGTAATAAAAAAAGGGTAAAAGGGCAATAATCATACATAATAAAGGTAAAAAAAAAAGGGTAAAAGGGCAATAATCATACATAATAAAGGTAAAAAAAAGGGTAAAAGGGCAATAATCATACATAATAAAGGTAAAAAAAAAGGGTAAAAGGGCAATAATCATACATAATAAAGGTAAAAAAAAGGTGTAAAAGGGCAATAATCATGCATAATAAAGGTAAAAAAAGGGTAAAAGGGCAATAATCATACATAATAAAGGTAAAAAAAAGGGTAAAAGGGCAATAATCATACATAATAAAGGTAAAAAAAAGGGTAAAAGGGCAATAATCATACATAATAAAGGTAAAAAAAAGGGTAAAAGGCAATAATCATGCATAATAAAGGCAATAAAAAAAGGGTAAAGGGCAATAATCATACATAATAAAGGTCAAAAAAAAAAAGGGTAAAAGGGCAATAATCATACATAATAAAGGTAAAAAAAAGGGTAAAAGGGCAATATCATACATAAAAAGGTAAAAAAAAAGGGTAAAAGGGCAATAATCATACATAATAAAGGTAATACAAAAAAAGGTTAAAAGGGCAATAATCTATACATAATAAAGGTAAAAAAAGGGTTAAAAAGGCAATAATCATGCATAATAAAGGCAATAAAAAAAGGGTAAAGGGCAATAATCATACATAATAAAGGTAAAAAAAAAAAGGGTAAAAGGGCAATAATCATACATAATAAAGGCAATAAAAAAAGGGTAAAAAGAGGCAATAATCAGCATAATAAAGGCAATAAAAAAAGGGTAAAAGGGCAATAATCATACATAATAAAGGTAAAAAAAAAGGGTAAAAGGGCAATAATCATACATAATAAAGGTAAAAAAAAAGGGTAAAAGGGCAATAATCATACATAATAAAGGTAAAAAAAAGGGTAAAAGGGCAATAATCATACATAATAAAGGTAAAAAAAAGGGTAAAAGGGCAATAATCATACATAATAAAGGTAAAAAAAAGGGTAAAAGGGCAGAGGATTCAATATTCTTGGCAGGATTTTGACTGGAACAGAATTTTTTTGCTTTGATGTTTTAAATAAGAAAAAAATGTATTCCCGGGAAATAATCACGTACTTAACCCCTTGAGACCCATAACGTAATTTCCATAGTAATTTGACTCCCATTAGACGATTTTTAGTGAATATAAGCAATAGTTTATAGATATGACCTGTTTAGTATCTTTGTCCACTAACTAATTTGGTATATTCAGTTACTTTTCTTAATTTTATGGCTCGACAACATACAATTTTTTATAGCAAAGGAAAGATCTGGGCGTGAAGGGGTAAGCATGCTATCATTATGGTTCGAATGGGTTCCCCCCTGGCCTCCTCCACTGAGAAAACATATGCAGGAAAAAAATATCTGGGATTTCTGGTGTAACAATTTCGTTTTCCATTATGAAGTGCTAAAAAAACCCAATAGTTGATGTTAACACTTTGTCTCCTCTCATAAGTCTATAAATTAATTTAAGGTTTAATTTGTTGCCAATAAAATGTTCAAACTTTCTCATTTTTATCACAAGAGGAGGAGGAGGAGGAGGAGGGGTTGGAGGAGGAGGAGGAGGAGGAGGAAGAAAGTGGAGAAAATTGCAGCAGTACCAATAGCAAAATATAAATAAAAGTCCAATAACAGTAACAACCCGTGAAACACACACACACACACACACACACACACACCACAAACACACACACACTCTAAACACACACACACACACACACATGCCACGACGAACGCTTTAAACACACACACACACACACACACACACACACACACATACTGACTTGGTAGAAATATGCATTCAATCTATATTCAAATTTTCTTTGGATAAACTTTCGTGCTTGGTCTTAATCCTGGAGTGGCAGCGACGTCCTGAAAAGTGAGGAGGAGGAGGGGAGGAGGAGGAGAGGAGGAGGAGGAGGAGGAGGAGGAAGGAGGAGGAGAGGAGGGGAGGGGAGGAGAGGAGGATGGATGATGGGAGGAAGAAGAAAAAAAGGATTGGGAGGCTAAAAGAGGTGAGAGACATAGAGAAAAGAGAGAGAGAGAAGAGAGAGAGAGAGAGAGAGAGAGAGAGAGAGAGAGAGAGGAGAGAGAGAGAGAGAGAGAGAGAGAGAGAGAGAGAGAGAGAGAGAGAGAGAGAGAGAGAGAGAGAGAGAGAGAGAGAGAGAGAGAGAGAGAGAGAGAGAGAGAGAGAGAGAGAGAGAGAGAGACGAGAGAGAGAGAGAGAGAGAGAGAGAGAGAGAGAGAGAGAGGGAGAGAGACAGTTCTTCGTCACTATTGAATTTTATACTGTTCGCTGATGACACAACTCTTTACCATTCTGAGCCTGATCTACACACCCTTGAGAATCTGGTTAATCAAGAACTAAATAATGTAGCTAATTGGTTATTAGCTAACAGACTTTCAATTAATATTAACAAAACCCACTTCATTATATTTGCAGGGAATAAAAGTATTAGCCAACACACCTCAGTAAAAATTGGGCACTGTGATATTCAAAGATGTTCTTCAACAAAATTTTTAGGAATTATGATTGATGAAAAGTTATTATGGAAGGAGCATGTGAACTATATTTATAGTAAAATTACGAGGTCGTTAGGAATTAAATATAAAATTAAAAAAAATCTGTTAAAAGAAACATTAATCATATTGTATTACAGTTTGATATATCCATACTTACAATATTGTACTCTTATTTGGGGTTCAGGTTTAAAAACTATATTACAGCCGTTATTACTGTTACAAAAAAGGGTCATTAGGATGATTTCAGGGGTAGGACGTTGGCATCACACAGACAACTTATTCGTTGAACATGGTGTATTAAAAGTTCAAGATATTCATAAGCTAGAATTGTTAAAGTTTGTATATCTTCAGCTAAGAACTCCCACAGTCATTGATTTTGTTAGAGTATCTAATGTTCAGAATTTTAATTTAAGGAACAATAACATGTTAAGACCTCCACGACCACGACCAGAAGCCAGAAGGAGATTCGTAACATACGCAGGCTGTCTCGAATGGAATAAACTGCCCGAGTATCTCATGAATACAAACAACTGTGTTTCTTTTAAGATAAAAGCAAAAAAATATCTTCTAAACGGATGTAACAATTCAGTTACTGTTTGATATCATGAGTAATATCTTTGTAATGAGTAATAGGAGTTTAAATGGGAAGTATGTTTTGCTGCAGCCTTAGTAATATGTATATACATGTTTATGTATGTGTATAAAAAAAAAATTATATATAAAACAACAACAACAACAACAACAGTGATAATGTATATTAAGTATGTGGTGTATATGTATTTGTGTGTGATGTATATGTATATATGTGTGTGTGTGTGTGTATGTATGTGTATGTGAATGTATGTATATGTATGTATATGTGTGTATTTGTATGCGTATGTGTGTATGTGTATGTATGTATATGTGCATATGTATGTGTATTTGTATGTGTACGTGCGCGTACGTGTATATGTGCTTGTATGTATATATTTGTATATGTGTTTGTGTGTTTGGTTTGGGTTTGTGATTATGTGAATATGCGTATACGATAATTCTAACTCTATGAAAAACCAGATATGAGTTTACAGTATGAATAGGTACGTATGTATTATATTAGATTATGTGCCCTAGGTAATTATTGAAATTTACGCAGATTATTTTTGGGAGCTCTTTAAAAATGTTTACATTAAAAGAGCTCTGCCTTGATATTTTTGAAATGTTAATTTTCTTCGGGTTAAAGATGGGCAAATAAACAATTTTGACTTTGACTTTGACTTTGAGAGAGAGAGAGAGAGAGAGAGAGAGAGAGAGAGAGAGAGAGAGAGAGAGAGAGAGAAGAGAGAGAGAGAGAGAGAGAGAGAGAGAGAGAGAGAGAGAGGAGAGAGAGAGAGAGAGAGAGAGAGAGAGAGAGAGAAGAGAGAGAGAAAAAGCGAGAGCGAGAGAGAGAGAGAGAGAGAGAGAGAAGAGAGAGAGAGAGAGAGAGAGAGAGAGGAGAGAGAGAGAGAGAGAGAGAGAGAGAGAGATGGGATAAACAAATATGAGAAACTTAAAAAAACGATGGATGAAAAATATACGAAAAATAAATAGACAAAAAAACTCAGGTAGCAGAAAAAAATTAAAAAATGGAAGACGAATTAACAAAACAATAACAAGACTAAACAACACTTGAATAAAAGAGATACACCCAAGAAGAGCAATGAATGTTAGAAAGATCGTAGTAGCCTCTCCTGAAGGAAATATAATAATAAGGAAAGCACTGTGACAGCATCTAAATACATAAAATGATCGGGTCACCTGCCAAAAAAAAAAAAAAAAAAAAAAAAAAAAAAAAAAAAAAAAAAAAAAAAAAAAAAAAAAAAAAAAAAAAGTGATGCAGCAATGGAACCCGTAGAAAAAAAGGGAAGATTTTTTATCGACGGTGTAAAGGGCAATACAAACATCAATAATTAAAGGAAAAAAAGGGTAAAAGGGCAATAATCATACATAAAAAAGGTTAAAAAAAGGGTAAAAGGGCAATAATCATACATAATAAAGGTTAAAAAGGGTAAAAGGGCAATAAAATCAAATAATAAAGGTTAAAAAAAGGGGTAACAGGGCAATAAAACTTAAATAATAGATAAAAAAAGGGTAAAAGGGCAATAAAAACAAATAATAAAGGTAAAAAAGGGTAAAAGGGCAATATAAACTTAAATAATAAAGGTAAAAAAGGGTGAAAGGGCAATAAAAACACATAATAAAGGTAAAAAAAAAGGGTAAAAGGGCAATACAAATAAATAATAAAGGTAAAAAAAGGGTAAAAGGGCAATACAAACAAATAATACAGGCAAAAAAAGGGTAAAAGGGCAATACAAATATATATTCAAGGTAAAAAAAAGGGTGAAAGGGCAATAGAAAACATTACTAAAAGAAAAAAAAGGGTTAAAAAGGGCAATAAAAACATACTAAAAGAAAAAAAGGGTAAAAGGGCAATAAAAACAAATAATAACGGTAAAAAAAAGGGTATAAGGGCAATAAAAACAATGGTAAAAAAAGGTTAAAAGGGCAATAAAACAAATAATAAAGGTAAAAAAGGGTAAAAGGGCAATACAAACATAAATAATAAAGGTAAAAAAGGGTAAAAGGGCAATAAAAACAAATAATAAAGGTAAAAAAGGGTAAAAGGGCAATAAAAACATAAATAATAAAGGTAAAAAAGGGTAAAAGGGCAATAAAAACAAATAATAAAGGTAAAAAAGGGTAAAAGGGCAATATAAACAAATAATAACGGTAAAAAAGGGTAAAAGGGCAATAAAAACAAATAATAAAGGTAAAACAAGGGTAAAAGGGCAATAAAAAAAATAATAAAGGTAAAAAAGGGTGAAAGGGCAATAAAAACAAATAATAAAGGTAAAAAAGGGTAAAAGGGCAATAAAAACAAATAATAAAGGTAAAAAAGGGTAAAAGGGCAATAAAAACAAATAATAAAGGTAAAAAAAGGGTAAAAGGGCAATAAAAACATAAATAATAAAGGTAAAAAAGGGTGAGAGGGCAATAAAAACAAATAATAAAGGTAAAAAAGGGTAAAAGGGCAATAAAAACAAATAATAACGGTAAAAAAAAGGGTAAAAGGCAATAAAACAAATAATAAAGGTAAAACAAGGGTAAAAGGGCGTTAAAAACATAAATAAATAAAGGTAAATAAGGGTAAAAGGGCAATAAAAACAGCAAAAAAGGGAGTAAAAGGGCATTAGGTGAACACAGGTGAGTCAGGCGCCGCTTCACCTGGCGCCTCAAAGCTAGACGATCTCAACTTCATGTAAACCTCGCCCAGCTGAACCGCAAAGCAGGCGCGTCAAAGGTTCCCGCTAATTACAGGTAACTTTGAGTGTCGACCAGAAATCAGCGGGGGGGGGGGAGAGAGAGAGGAGAGAGAGAGAGAGAGAGGGAGAGAGAGAGAGAGAGAGAGAGAGAGAGAGAGAGAGAGAGAGAGAGAGAGAGGAAGAGATGAGAGAGAGAGAGAGAGAGAGAGAGGAGAGAGAGAGAGAGAGGAAGAGAGAGAGAGAGAGAGAGAGAGAGAGAGAGAGAGAGAGAGGAGAGAGAGAGAGAGAGCCTACTGAATCGAGAAATCAGATTGCAGTCATTGAAAACAAGCATAAAGACGTCATGAATAATACTGATATTGATGATAATAATCAAAATAATACTAATACTAATAATAATAACAACAACAATAATAACACTAATAATATGATAGATAGAAAGAGAAAGAAGAAGGAAAACACCACGTCTAAAAGATGGACGAAGACTGGAATGATATAAACAAACCTTATCTACGTATAAAACATTTCATACACCTATTTCAAGCAGACATTTCCCTCCCTCATCATCCCTATATACTTCATTCTTTACCTGTATATAATCTAACTCTACTTCCTCTGACAAACCCTCTTTTTCCCCTTAAGCACCCAGCA
Organism: Chionoecetes opilio; assembly: GCA_016584305.1. Classification (NCBI taxonomy): domain Eukaryota; kingdom Metazoa; phylum Arthropoda; class Malacostraca; order Decapoda; family Majidae; genus Chionoecetes; species Chionoecetes opilio. The sequence continues at coordinate 92,347 of JACEEZ010025847.1, read as the reverse complement.
TTCGGTCAGCGGTTCTAGTCCACCAAGTTCGTCCTGGCGTGGTGGCGCTTTGTATAGTCAATAACCTTGTAGTTGGTACTTGCAAGGTGTCTAGATAGGATCAAAGTATCTTATCTTATCCCCTTAAGCATACCCATTGCCTCTTTTCCCATCTTTTCCCCTCATCTTCATCATTCCTCTCATTTTCCAACAACAGTTTTATCCATCTACTTCATCACGCCTCCTCTTCTTCCTCTTCCTCCTCCTCCTCCTCCTCTTACCACAACCATGTCTTGCCTCCTCTTCCACACTTCCTCTTTATGGAATGTTATCATGTATCTGGGCAGCTCATTAGGGTATAAACTTTGCCCATTAGAAAGGTATTAAGGGGTGAGCGAGGCAGCTGTACCCCTTCCCTCCCTCCTCCCGTCCCTGCTCGATTTACAGCTCCCATCACTTAGCTATTGTGACGTGAGAGGGGCTGGAGGGGGGCTGGAGGGGGGTTAGAGGGGGGTGGGAGGGAGGGTGGGTAGGGTTGGAGGTGTGGAAAGAGTGTTATGGTGCGGGAGTGTGTGCCAGTAGAGTATGGGGTGAGTGAGTGCGTGAATTAGTGAGTGAATGATTGATTTTGTGGCTGTGATGGGGTGACAAGAGAGAGAGAGAGAGAGAGAGAGAGAGAGAGAGAGAGAGAGAGAGAGAGGAGAGAGAGAGAGAGAGAGAGAGAGAAGAGGAGAGAGAGAGAGAGAGAGAGAGAGAGAGAGAGAGAGAGAGAGAGAGAGGAGAGAGAGAGAGAGAGAGAGAGAGAGAGAGAGAGAGAGAGAGAGAGAGAGAGAGAGAGAGAGAGAAGAGAGAGAGAGAGAGAGAGAGAGAGAGAGAGAGAGAGACTGATGGATGAAAAAGAAAAGGGCTTGAAGAAGTGTTTGAGAAAGAACGAGAAAGGGAGTAAAGAGAAGAGAGAAAGAGAGAGAAAGGAAAGAGAGAGAGGGAAACGAAAAGAAAGTGCTTGAGAGAAAGGAAAGAGGAAGGGAAGAAAGGGCTAGAAGATGGATAAGAAAGAAAGAAAGAAACGAGGGTGAAAGAAAAGAGTGATGAAATGAGGAAATAAATAAGGGTGAAAGAAAACTACTAATTCAGTTCTACTATAATTACTAACTAAAACTACGTAAACTACTACAACTACTAAATTAATATGAGATGGAAAATAGGAAAGTAGACGAAAATACGAGTAGAAAGGTATGGAAGGAGGTGGAAATAGAGGGCATGTGTGTGTGTGTGTGCGTGTGCGTGTGCGTGTGTGTGTGTGTGTGTGTGTTGTGTTAGTGTGTGTGTGTGTGTGGGGGTGGGGCATGTGTGTGTGTGGGGAGGGGGGCATGTGTGCGTGTGTGTGGGGGTGGGGGCATGTGTGCGTGTGTGTGTGTGTGTGTGTGTGTGTGTGGGTGTGTGTGTGTGTGTGTGTGGGGAGGGGGGCATGTTGTGTGCGTGTGGGGAGGGGGGGGCATTGTGTGTGTTGTGTGTGGTGTGGTGTTGTGTGTGTCGTGTGTGGGCTGTGTGTTGTGTGTGTGGGTGTGTGTGTGTGGTGTCATGTGTGTGTGTGTGTGTGTGTGTGTGTGTGTGTGTGGTAATTAGGGGACTATTAACTTTGGCTTTCAGGGATAAATGGGCTTCACACATTTTAAAGAGTCATTTCCTGTGTGCACTGTGACAGAATCTAAATAAATGACATTATCGGGTCACCTGCCAAAAATAAAAAGGGTAAATAGAAATGATGCAGCACAATGGAGACAGTAGAAAAAAAAGGGAGAATTTTATGAGCGATCAAACGAATGGCAAAGGCATGAAGAAAAAAATATGGAAAAAAAATCTGTTCAAAATGATAACAGATGATGATTGTTACCGAGGGAAAAACGGGGCGCAAATATGATCAGATAAAAAGATGCGCAATAGATCAAAGTTTGCCAGAAAAAGATGATTTTTCCACATTCCAATTCCTGTCAAATGGAGTGTGTAAGCTTGTCACCGCCCCGCCCCGCCCCGCACCAGGAGAGGTAAAGACAACACACACACACACATTATAAGTCGACCCTGTTATCCTGGCCCCGCGGGTGGAGTGGTGGGATTCCCGCAGTATGTCACGTTCACCGTTGACAGGCTGACTTCTCGACTTCTCTCTCATACTGTTAGCTATTACATTAACTATTTTTTAATCATATATTTTTATAATACAACTGCATGGTTTTATGAATGGCTTGCGATTTGACGGTAAAACAACGAGTCTGTATCCCTTCCATTACACTTGGCATGGTAGCTCATGCGACGTTGCCGGCCGAGTGACCTTGACACAGCGCCACCCGGTCATTCAGGGTCACTC
>JACEEZ010025847.1:72500-80000 GCA_016584305.1 Chionoecetes opilio | reverse complement strand
TATAAGCAACAAAAAAACAAAGGTGTTTAAAAACAACATAACAAAGGTAGGAAAGAAAATGAAACTATGCAAAAATAAGGAGACTCGCCATCAATGTTTACAAGTAAGAAAACACTAAATTGATGAAAATAGCAAGAAAAGGGGAAACTGAAGGAAAACTGAAGGAAACAAGGAAAACTGAAGGAAAACTGAAGGAAGTGAAAGGGAAAATTGGGGAAAGGGAAAAAATGAAGAACTGAGGAAACTAAGGAAACAAGGAACTGAAGGAAAACTGAAGATATGAAGAAAATGGAAAACTGAAGGAAACTTTAAGGAAACTGAAGGAAACTGAAGGAAAACTGAAGGAAAACTGAAGGAAACTGAAGAAAAACTGAAGGAAACTGAAGGAAAACTGAAGGTAACTGAAGGAAAGTGAAGGAAAACTGAAGGAAACTGAAGGAAACTGAAGGAAAACTGAAGGAAACTGAAGGAAACTGAAGGAAACTGAAGGAAACTGAAGGAAACTGAAGGAAAACTGAAGAAAACTAAAGAAAACTAAAGAAAACTGAAGAAAACTGAAGGAAACTGAAGGAAAACTGAAGGAAACTGAAGGAAAACTGACGGAAAACTGAAGGAAAACTGAAGGAAACTGAAGGAAAACTGAAGGAAACTGGCGAACTGAAGGAAAACAGAAGGAAACTGAAGAAACTGAAGGAAACTGAAAGGAAACTGAAGGAAACTGAAGGAAACTGAAGGAAAACTGAAGGAAACTGAAGGAAAACTGAAGGAAAACTGAAGGAAACTGAAGGAAAACTGAAGGAAAACTGAAGGAAACTAAGAAACGAAAAAAAATAAAAGGAAACTAAAGGAAAACTAAAGGGAAAACTAAAGGGAAAAAAAAAGAAAACTAAACAAAACTAAAAGAAAAAAAAACTAAAGGAAACTGAAAAAAACGGGGGGGAAAAAAAACCTGAAGGAAAAACTGAAGGAAACTGGGGAAAAACAAGGGAAAAACTAAAGGGGAAACCCGGGAAAAGAAAAAAAAATTTAAGGAAACGGGCAAGGAAAACTGAAGGAAAGAAAGAAAACTGAAGGAAACTGGCGAAACACTCGAAACAGAAGAAGAAGAGGAAAAAGAAGGACAACAACAACAACAATAACAACAACAACAAAACAATCAACCAAGATAAATATATACAAAGACAAAAATCTAAGAACACAAATTTAAAATAAAGGAATTAGAACACACACACCTAAAAAAAAAACCTTCACAAAATACCCCTCCCAAAAAAAAAAATCTTCAGATAAACAGCAACAGCAATAACAAAAAAAGGAAAGATGGTGCCCCGGGGCGCCCCCGAGTTTGGGCCCAGCCCGGGTCAACGACCTGCAAAGCGAGAAATACGCAAAAAGGTCAAAAAGAAGAAGAGGAAAAAGAAAAAGAAATTTTCCCCAAAAAAAAAACAATCCAAGAGAAAAATACACAAAAAGAGACAAAACAAAGAACACCAACCCAAAAGCACCATGAAATTAGAACACCCAAAACAGAAATAGTAAATAAAATAAACCCACCCCAGAAAAAAATAATTCGAAAAAACAACAAAAAAATTTAAACCCAATAACAAACAAACAAACAAAACACTTCAAACAAGAAACTGACACACAAAGAGACAAAAAAAGAACATAAACCAAAAACCACAAAGAATTTCGATTACCCGCCAAAAACTAAATAAAAATACCACTACCAAAAAAAAAATCCTTAAAAACACGACAACAACAACACAAAACAATAAACACAACACCTGAAAAAAAAAGGGGGAGAGAGAGAGGAGAGGGGGAGAGAGGGGGGAAAAGGAGGGGAGAGGGGAATGGAGAGAGAGAGAAGACCCAGAGGAAAAGAGAGGGGGGCGAGAGAAGAGAGAGAGGAAGGGGGAGAGAAAAGGAGAGAGAGAAAAAAAAAAAAAACACGTCCCCTTAGATGCTGGCTTGCCTTTGAGGGCGCCATGAGAGAAAGGGGCCCAGGTTTTGGGGTGTTAGCGGCCCGTGCAGGTGAACCCCACGGTGCCCAGGGGCGGTAGGCATCCCCCCCCCCCCTTTCCCAAGGGCTGCATAAAGGGGCCCGGGGGGGGTGAGGGTAGAGGAGTGAGGAGAAGTAGGAGAAAGGAGGAGTGAGGACAAGGAGTGGGAAGGAGGAGTGAAGAGAAGGAAGAGGGAAGGAAGAGTGAGGGAAGGAAGAGGGAAGGAGTGAAAGGGGGAGTGGGGAAAAGGGGGTGTTAAAAAGGAAGGAAAAAGGGGTGGGGGGGAAAGGGGGGGAGGATAGGGACAAAAAAAGGAAAGGGAAAGGGGTAATAGGGGGAAGGAAGAAAGAAAGGGGGAGTTAAGGGGGAAAGAAAAAGGAAGGGGGGAGGAAAGAGGAGTTTTAGGGGGGGAGGTGGGGAAGGGGAAAAAAGGGGGGGTTTTTCAGATGCAAAAGGGTAGGGGGGAAGGGGAAAAAGGGGAGGAAAAACGGAAAAATAAAACAGTATAGAGGCAAGAGAGAATATTGGGGTGGCAAAGAAGAGAATATATAAAGGGAATGGAAAAGGTGGAAAGAAGGAAAAAAGGCGAATAGTGAAGATAGGAATGGGAAAAGTGCAAAGAAAAGAGAGATAAGGGAGGCGAGGAGGAAAGGGGGCAAAAGAATAAAAAAAGAAGGAGAAGAGGAAAAGAGGAGGAGGAGGGGGGGGGAGGGGGGAGGAGGGGGAAGGGGGGGGAGGAGGAGGGGAGGAGGAGGAAAAGGGGGGGGAGGAGGAGGAATAAAGACGTAAGGAAAAATGGAAACCAAAAATTTAAAATAAAAAGAATGATAAAAAAAAAGAAAGGGCCGGGGAAAAAGAGAGAGAGGAAGAGAGGAGGAGAGGGGAGAGAGAGGGGAGAGAGGGAAGGGGAGGAGAGAGAAGGGGAGAAAAAGAGAAGGGGAGAAGGGGAGAAAGTGAAAAGTAGCTGTTATTTAAATTTGTAAAGTCAATTAAAAGAGTTTTTTTTTCTTTAAACTATCGATCAGAAGTCAAGGGGGTTTTTAAATGCCTTGAAATAAAAAAAAAAAAAAAAAAAAAAAGAGAGAGAGGGGAAAAGAAGAGAAGAGAAAGGGAGAGGGGAAGGGGAAAAGGAAAAAGAAGAAGAGGAAGAGAAAAGAGAGAGAAGGGGAGAGGAAAGGGGAGAGAGAGAGAAAACTTTAAAATAGTATAATAAAGTATTGGACATATACGAAACCCTTCTCTCTCCTCTTTTCTCCTCCCCTTTTCTCTCTTCTCTCTCTCTCTCTCCCCTCCCCTCTCTCTCTCTCTCTCTCAAAAACTCACCCCAAATTTTTTCCCCCTGGAATCAAAAAAACCAATACTTTTCCCCCTCGAGGTAAAAAATGGTTTCGCGGCCTCACATCCCCTCTCTATAACGCTTGGGGGTGAAAGGGGGGGGGGGAGGGGGGTTTGGGGGGAAGGGGGAGGAGGGGGGGGGCGATTTAAGGGGAGGGAGAGGGGGAGGGGTGGGGGGCGGAGTGTCCAGAAGGGAGGGAGAGGAGGGAAAGTCAGGAGAAATCAGGCTTATTGGGGCTTTGGTGCGATATAATCTCAGCTTGGAAATTAGGCTTTCTGTGTGTGTGTGTGTGTGTGTGTGTGTTGTGTGTGGTGTGTGTGTGAGAGAGAGAGAGAGAGAGAGAGAGAGGAGAGAGAGAGAAAAGGAGAGAGAGAGAGAGTAGAGAGAGAGAGAGAGAGAGAGAGAGAGAGAGAGGGGAGAGAGAATCGAAGAGAGAGAGAGAGAGAGAGATAGAGAGAGAGACGAGAGAGAGAGAGAGAGGAGAGAGAGAGGTGTGGGGGTGTCAGTTCCATCCTTGAAGTGACGTTAAGTTTAAAAGTAGTCCATTATTTTTCTCGTGTGTTGTGTGTGTGTGGGGTGTGTGTGTGTGTGTGTTGTGTGTGTGTGTGTGTGTGTGTGTGTGTGTGTGTGTGTGTGTGTGTGTGGTGTGTGTGTGTGTTGTGTGTGTGTGTGTGTGTGTGTGTGTGTGTGGTGTGTGTGTGTTGTGGTGGTGTGTTTAGTTGCTGTTGTGCTGTTTTGTCTTTTGTTTGTGAGTGTGTGTGTTTTGTGTGTGTGTGTGTGTGTGTGTGTGTGTGTGTGGTGTGTGTGTGTGTGTGTGTCCTTGGTGCAGTGGTGGTTTGTTGTGTGTTGTTTGTTTTGTGTCCTTTGTTTGAGAAGTGTGTGTGTGTGTGTGTGTGTGTGTGTGTGGTGTGTGTGGTGTTGTGTGTGTGTGTGTGTGTGTGTGTGTGTGTGTGTGTGTGTAAAAGAGAGGCGGGTAATGGGAATGGCGTGTAATGACAGTAATTATAATGTAAGATATAATTATTTCGAGAATGAGTTGTGGGCTAAATTTTTCTCTCCTCTACACAGTTTTGCCATTTGTATTCGGTAATTTAAGGCTTAAGTAATGATAAAGTGTGCCTACCCACTACTAAGCCTACCGGAATAACGAACAAACCACCTTTACTCCTTGTCTATTACGTGTTAAGCACATGATTCTCCTCCATTCATAACAAAAAAATCGCATTACATCTATATTAATACAAAAAAATTCGTCCATAAATCATTAATCCAAAAATCAATCTTTTTCGTCATGATAATATTTAGAAAAACGAGGAAAATAATGAAACTGAGCATTGATTTTTATTTTGCGACGATGTGAGTTAACGCTTCTCATCAATTTCCAGCAATCAACGGCGACTCCTCCTTCAGGCAACACAAAAAAAGGGAGGATTGGTGGTCTTAAGGATCTGATGCTTAAGGCCGCTGTATTTCCCCGGCAGGAGTCAAGACAGCTTAAAGAAACAGTTGGAGGTGGTGAGGGAGGAGCGAGAGGCGGTGTGAGTGCCTGAGGACGCCAAGGAGCGAGGCAGACGATCAGAAAACTGGGAAGAGCTGGTCGTGTGTTTGTGGGCGATAGCGATAGAGACGGATGCACGGTGGCAAGACAGATACTAGACCACCAAGCTCGCTCTCTCTCTCTCTCTCTCTCTTCCTCTCTTCTCTCCTCTCTCTCTCTTCTCCTCTCTCTCTCTCTCTCTCTCAAACACGATATATCAAAATGCTCTTTATATAAATGTTCATCTGCATATTGGCATTGAAAACACTTTTGAGAAAGAGAGACGAGAGAGAGAGAGATGAGAGAGAGAGAGAAAAGAGAGAGAGAGAGAGAGGAGAGAGAAAAAGGGGGAAGAGAGAGAGAGAGAGAGAGACGGAGACGAGAGGAAGAGAGGAGACGAGAGAGAGAGAGAGAGAGAGAGGGGGAGGGATACAGGTCCAAACAATAATGATTCATCAAAAGATCAAGGAGCCGAGTTACGTCTATGCGCTCCCTTGTTCTTTGTATTGATTTTCAAGGATGACAATCTAGCTCGGCCTTTCATATACATAAATATCATAATAACATAATATAATAGATATTTTTATTTTCCTTCCGTAAGCGTTACTCTCTCTCGCTCTCTCTAAATCTTCATTCTATATCTTTTATCTTTCCTTCCTACTCTCTCTCTCTCTCTCTCTCTCTCTCTCTCTCTCTCTCCTCTTCTCCTCTCTCTCTCTCTCTCTCTCTCTCTCTCTCTCTCTCTCTCTCTCTCTCTCTCTCTCTCTCTCTCTCTCTTTGTACAGCATTATGTTATGGTTCTAAAAAGGGGGTTCTAGTAATTTATAAACCATCGCACAGCCACTGAACCCTTAAATGAACACAGGAGATTTAAAGACACACACACACACACACACACGCACACACACACACACACACACGCACACACACACACACACACGCACACATACACAAACAACAACAAAAAAAGATTGGAAACTGAATAATGAAAAAAAAAAATCTTTGCATTGGGTCTGAAGAACACGAAAAGAGGAAGAGAGACTAAATGGTGAGAAGTAACAACACACAACACACACACACACACACACACACACACACACACACACACACACACACACACACACACACAGAAGGGGGACTTACAGAAAACCGTGAGTCGAGCCTTGCGGGTTTCTTTCCTGAAGGTGGGGTGCTCGCCGATCACCTCACACTGGTAGTCCCCCGAGGAGGCCCGCGTCACGCCCTGCAGCACCACGTCCCTCTCCGTGGACACCCAGCACTGACGGCGACGCAGAAGGGGGAGACGGGTAGGATAGATAAGTATAGCAAAGATTAGCGTGTAGGGTCTTTGAAGTATAGTGTGTATGTGTATATTATGTGTAGAGAAGAAACAAAATAGCAAAGGGATGAAGAAAGACGCATAGAAGGGATAAAGAGAGGGACAGTAATGGAGGAATAAGAGGGAGATATATGAAGGGAAGAACAGAAGGAGGAATAATACGGAGACAGAAAGGATAGATGAGTGTAGTGTGAAGGCATGTGTGTAGAGGACCAGGTATACAAATAGCTGGTATAGTGTGAAAGCATGTTTAAAGAGGGAACAAAATAGCGGGTATACTGTGAAGGCATGTTTAAAGAGGGAACAAAATAACAAAGGAATGAAGAAATGTTGCATAGGAGGGATAGAGAGAGGGAAAGAAAGGGAGGAAGAAGAAGCTAGTTAGAAGAAGTAGTAAAAGTAGTAGAAGTGTTAAGCTATAGGAATAATCTACACATTCCTGTAAAGTCAAAGATAGTTATCGGTATAGTCCAACTGAAGCTCCTGACTGTCATAACCTACAAGAATACAACAATAAAGTAAAAGAAAAGAAGTAAAAATAAGGAGAGAAATGAATGGTAGTAAAGAGAGTGGGGAGATAAATAGACAAAATAGGAGGAATGAACACTCTTAGAAAAAAAGGGTAGGAAAAGGGTAGAAAAAGGGTATTTGTAGTGATGAAATACTGCTACCCTTTTTCTACCCTTACAAATATACCCTTTCGGATCGACGCAAATATACCCTTTACCAACCCTCTCGTCTAAAAAGGGTAGATAAAGGGTAGATAAAGGGTATAATCGGCAGCATCTACCCTCCAGCCTGGACATAGGGTTTAAAAAGGGTAGTGATGGTGCGATGTAACAATTCGACCCTTAATATACCCCTTATTTCTAAGAGTGAAGGAGTTGAGACTTGGATATATGGAAGAGAGAGGGAAGGGAGACGTATAAGAAGACAGAGAGGAAATCAAAACTAAGGGGAGAAGATTATGGTTGTGGGGAAACTGATAGAGAATAGGGGAAGAAAGGGGGAATACGCGCACTGGGGAGGAGAGGGAAGATAAGAGGATAAGGGGAGGAGAGATATGAGTACAGAGGATAAGGGAGAGAGAGGGAATAGGAGATCAGCGTTGTATTGGAGATGGCGAGGATAGAAGGGGAGAAACCTAAACACAATATGGGAATGTGTAAGGGAGACGAGGAGGAGGAGGAGGAGAGGGGGAAGGAAGGAAGAAGAGGAGGAGGAGGGGGAAGGAAGAAGAGGAGGAGGAGGAGGAAGAAAGGAAGAAGAAGAAGAGGAGGAGGGGTAAGGA
>JACEEZ010025847.1:62500-67500 GCA_016584305.1 Chionoecetes opilio | reverse complement strand
CTCTCTCCATTGCCTTACACTTGTTTCTTATATTTTTTCGTTCTTGGTCATTATCGTAAGTTCTGTTTCATTAATTTTTGCAGCTTTGTAACTATTTTCTGTGCCTCTGATGGTTATTATTATCTCTTTATCCATCCTTTTATCCATCTATCGTCGCTTGTGTGTATGATGTTATCCACGTTTTTCGTCTTTAAAGCTTTCTATCATGTAAGCTTATTATCCAAACGTTGATTTATCCATTGTCTTTTTGAAGTGGATTCCTTCTTCCCCGTAAACTCATTCTTATTCACATCATCCATCTTACTGAAGCCTCATCATCCATGTCATCCATCAACACTTCCTCGCATTATTTAACTGTTCCTTTTCATCCACACGTTTCTTCATCCATATCCATCCCTTCATGACACTTCAGCCAACAATATCCACCACTCATTCTACTTTTCCACATATTTTTTTATCCATACACCATACATGCATACTCTAGTGTAGTGCTTCATCCACCTCTAAGCATTCCATTACCCTCATCCGTCATCCACATTTATCCACCTCTTCATATACGTACACAAAATCACTCATCTGTACTTCATCCACACACACACACACACACACACACACACACACACACACACACACACAAAAGACACACACACACACACACACACACACACACACACCACACACTGCTACACACGAAAATACAACTAGGACTACACACACACACACGTCACACGCCAACACACACACACACACACACACACACATCCATTCATACTAATACAACAATTCCTCTCACCACAACCACCATCATTACAACTACAACAACAACAACAACAGCAACAACAACTACTACTACAACAACTACAACAACAACTACAACAACAACAACAACAACACACACAAGGTCACTCTACTACACACTTGTTTATATTCCTGAGTCACATCTACAACTGCAACCACCACCACCACCTCTCTCTCTCTCCACAACAACAACTACAACTACAACAGCAACTACAATACAAAACCAAAAACAACACGCACAAAGGGCACTCTACTACCCACTTGTAAATATTTTCCTTTATCACATCTCAGCTGCAAAACCCCCACCACCACCCCTCTCTCCCCCTCCACAACAACAACTACAATAAACAGCCCCAAATACAAAAAACAAAACAAAACACACAAGGTCACTCTACTAAACACTTGTAAAATTATTTCCTTGAGTTACATCTAAAAACTGCAACCCCCACCCCCACCTCTCTCTCTCTCCACAACAACAACCCACAAAAACAACTACAACCCAAAAACAAAAACACAGACAAGGGGCACTCTCAAGCCACTTGTTTAAATTTTCCTGAGTCACAAACTACAGCTGCCCCAAACCCCCCCACCCCCCACCACCACCACCACCTCTCTCTCTCCTCACACCCACACACGCTGGCTTTCAGGGTGAGAAGGATGTCCCTGTTTTGAGCTCGCGCCCTTAGTGTCCATTTGTGCCCAGGTGCCGATTTATGTCCCCCGAGGGTCGTTGTGTAGCAAGTGCCTGAAGGAGTGTTTCTCGCTGCTGTTTTCGCAAAGATAACAGGATAACAGATAAATTTCTTCTTCCCTTTCTGCCCTGAAAACGCTCATTTGTTTTGCCCTTTCCCCCCTTCTTTTTTCCCCTCCTCCTTAAATCCTCCCTCCTTTATTTCGCCCCCCATTTGGCCCCCCCCCCCTAAAGCTTGGCCCCTCCTCTCTCCCTTTTCTTCCCCTCTCTCTCTCTTTCCCCTCTCCCTCTCTCTCTCTCTCCTCTCTCTCTTCTCTCCTCTCCTCTTTGTGGGGTGAGATTTTGAGACTCCGAGTCCCTACCCCTCATTCAGAAATTTTGGGAAAGAATAGAGAGAGAGAGAGAGGAGGAGAGGGGGGAAAAGGGGAGAGAGAGAGAGAGAGAGAAGAGAGAAGGGGGGAAGAGAGAGAGAAAAGAGAGAGAGAAAAAGAGGGGAGAGAGGAGAGAAAAACCTATATTAATCCCTCTCTAAATTCCAACCCAAAGGGGCGATTTAAAAAAGGGGAAAAAAATCCCAAAAAAAACCCCCTAACCCTCCCCCACACCCAACACACCCACCCCCCACAAAACAACAACACAACACAAAAGCAACTACAAACAAAACACAACAAAAACACAAAAAACACAACACCCCTTTTTTTTACACACATTTCACCAACACACCACCCACACCACCCCTCTTCCTCTCCTACACCTGATCATCTACAGGCAAACACCACACACCACCCCTTGTCCTCTACCCCACTCGTTTTTCGAGTCTTTTAGCACGGCTGACCATTTTCTCGCTGCGTTTCGTACAAAAAGGCTTTTAATTCCTAATGTGTTCTCGCTATGTTTCGCAATTCTTACTCAATTCTTCTCCTCTCCTCTCGTCTCATTTGTCCCCATCCCTTCCTTTCTCTCCTCCTCTCTCGTCCTTCTCCCTCTTTCCTCTAGCTTCCCTCTCTCTCTCTCTCTCTCTTCTCCTCTCCTCTCTCTTCCTCTCCCTCTCCTCTTCCTCTCCTCTCTCTCCTCTCTCTCTTCCTCTCTTGCGTTCTGAGTCTCCCAGTCTCCTCTTTCAAACTGAATTTTTGATAGAGGAAAAAGGTGGGAAGAAACCCCTTTTTGGGGGGGGCCCCCAGGCTCCCCGCTCTTCTCCCCGATAATCCCTTTTTTCCCCCCATAATCTCCCCCCTACCTCCCATTTCCCCCACTTTACCACACTCCACCCTCACTCACCCACAACCTACAACTTGAGGGTCGATGTTGAGAAGGCGTATTAAGAAGAAATAGGAAGAATTGGCGGAGAAAGAGGAAGGAGCGAGAAAGAGGGAGAGAAGAACAGGGATACCGAAACGAAAAACCCACAACAAGAGCAAAGAACAACGCTCTGAACCCGGATGATTGATAAGCTGAAAAAGAGCGAAACAAATGCTGTCCGGAGAAAGGAGAATACAAAACTTCTAAGAGGAACGACCAGGTTCTGACACAGGAAACGAACTAACGCTTCCGCAAAACCAAGGAGGAATACACTAACTTCCTGACTAACCAAGGGGATACGAACTAAGCTTCCTGCACAACCAAGGAGCGAATACGAACTACACTTCCTGCATAACCAAGGAGGGAATACGAACTAAGCTTCCTGCACAACCAAGGAGGGAATACGAACTAAGCTTCCTGCACAACCAAGGAGCGAATACGAACTACGCTTCCTGCATAACCAAGGAGGGAATACGAACTAAGCTTCCTGCATAACCAAGGAGGGAATACGAACTACGCTTCCTGCATAACCAAGGAGGGAATACGAACTAAGCTTCCTGCATAACCAAGGAGGGAATACGAACTAAGCTTCCTGCACAACCAAGGAGCGAATACGAACTACGCTTCCTGCACAACCAAGGAGGGAATACGAACTAAGCTTCCTGCATAACCAAGGAGGGAATACGAACTAAGCTTCCTGCACAACCAAGGAGGGAATACGAACTACGCTTCCTGCACAACCAAGGAGGGAATACGAACTACGCTTCCTGCACAACCAAGGAGGGAATACGAACTAAGCTTCCTGCATAACCAAGGAGGGAATACGAACTACGCTTCCTGCACAACCAAGGAGGGAATACGAACTAAGCTTCCTGCACAACCAAGGAGGGAATACGAACTACGCTTCCTGCACAACCAAGGAGGGAATACGAACTAAGCTTCCTGCACAACCAAGGAGGGAATACGAACTAAGCTTCCTGCACAACCAAGGAGGGAATACGAACTAAGCTTCCTGCACAACCAAGGAGGGAATACGAACTAAGCTTCCTGCATAACCAAGTGTCAGTCAGTTATCACTCCTAACATATATATTAACTTGCATCACTATTATTATTGAATTACAACTATTATCACACAAGTGTAACAAGTACTACAACTACCATACATTATATTTTCATGTACTTAACATCAAAAGAATCAAGTGTATTTTTAGAAACATTATAAACATATAATTATATATCTATGTAAAGTATATATAATTATACGTTTATCTTTTCCTGCTATCTTTCGTCCGTGGGAACCATGTCTAGCTTGCATTCACAACGCTTGATCCAAGTAGGCCAAAGGACTGTTGTATGGAATCAGCCTTGTGCAGTGTTAATCCCATTATTCAAGTATCAACAAAGGAGACAACAACACTTCCACCGAGGATAGAAAAGGAACAGAAGCCAGGGAGGGGTAGAAGACCTCGGACATCGACGCTACAAACACGCTCTGCTCACTCGCCCCATCCGACACTCCCTGGCTGTGCTCAAGACATTATTGTACTTGGTTGTAATCTCTACGCTCCTTACTGGACTCTAAATAAATGTGTACAAAGCTGGAAGTACCAATGTAACTCATACCAGATAAGTCTCTACAATATACCGACTTATACAAGGAGGGAATACGAACTAAGCTTCCTGCACAACCAAGGAGGGAATACGAACTAAGCTTCCTGCACAACCAAGGAGGGAATACGAACTAAGCTTCCTGCACAACCAAGGAGGGAATACGAACTAAGCTTCCTGCACAACCAAGGAGGGAATACGAACTAAGCTTCCTGCACAACCAAGGAGGGAATACGAACTAAGCTTCCTGCACAACCAAGGAGAGAATACGAACTAAGCTTCCTGCACAACCAAGGAGGGAATACGAACTACGCTTCCTGCACAACCAAGGAGGGAATACGAACTAAGCTTCCTGCACAACCAAGGAGGGAATACGAACTACGCTTCCTGCAAAGTAAGTAAGTAAGTAAGTAAGTAAGTAAGTAAACCAACCAAGGAGGGAAGCAAGGAACACTATATCTTTCTCGTATTTCCATGTTCATCCTATGTTGTTTTTCCTTGTTCATCCTATATAGTTTTTCCTTGTTCATCCTATAGTTTTTCCTTGTTCATCCTATAGTTTTTCCTTTTTATCGATATATGGATAACTTGGAAAACTTACG
>JACEEZ010025847.1:32500-60000 GCA_016584305.1 Chionoecetes opilio | reverse complement strand
CATGACGCAGGGATTCTGGTCTTGTCTGAGAATATTAGTGTTATATTCAAGGTGTTAAGAGTCATACATGCTATAGGGATGCAGTCAGTTCGTACACAAGTTGTTTCGTACACCAGTAGATTCGTACACCAAAAAGTTGTTTCGTAGTCCATATGAAACCATAGTAGTTTCGTACACTCAGCTCAGAGTTGAACTTGACTACTAGAGTTACGAAACGACACCAGGTATGTACGAAAAAACTCAAAATCAGTGTACGAAACAACTAACAAAACCTGGGTACGAAACAACTTAGGTACGAAACTCCCTGTAACCATGCTATAGACCTACAGACAGACGCAGCTTCCCTAGACACACACTCACCCAGGAGACAGCAACACACGGTGGCGGGGAGCAGCCAGCGTAAATATTTTCCCTTCTCATTGTGATGGAATGACAGACAGACAGACGGATGGACGGAGACGTTCAGCTGGTGAGGTTTCGGGGCATGGCAGCTGTAGGAGGAGGAGGTGGAGGTGGAGGAGGTGGAGGAGGAGATGGAGGTGTTGGAGGAGGTGGAGGTGGAGGTGTTGGAGGAGGAGGGTGGAGGAGGAGGAGGGAGGTGTAGATGGAGGTGTATGAGAGGAGAGGTGCAGGTGTAGGTGTAGGAGGTGGAGGTGGAGGTGTTGGAGGAGGTGAGGTTGTTGGAGGAGGAGGAGGTGCAGGTGTAGGAGGAGGTGTAAGAGGAGGAGGAGGTGCAGGTGTAGGAGGAGGTGTAAGAGGAGGAGGAGGTGCAGGTGTAGGAGGAGGAGGAGGTGTTGAAGGAGGAACTGTAGGAGGAGGAGGAGGTAGAGGTGTTGGAGGTGGAGGTGTTGGTGAAGGAGGAGGTGGAGGTGTAGGAGGAGGTGGAAGGTGTTGGAGGAGGAGGAGGAGGAGGTGGTGAAGGTGTTGGAGGAGGTGTTGTAGGAGCCGCAGCAGTAGTGTGTAGGATGAGGGCCACAGGAAGGCTCACGAGTGTCTCATTGAGGGCCTGACGGAGCGCCGCACGAAGGCCACGACCCGCCGCCGCCACCACGACCCCGCCCGTCACGCATAACAACCCACCACCACCACCTCAGGGCCTCCACGCGTACCACAACGACCCTTAATTAACCCTGTCCCCCGCCACGCAGCCACCACCACACTGCTGCCTCCTGAAGGTGTCTCAGGGATGACCTATGTTTTCCCGATCATGAGGTCACCGTGGCGTGGGTGTAACATAACAGGGCGTACGAGATGCACTTGTGTTGTTGCGTGAGGATATCCTGGTGGTGCGAGGGATGGCGAGGCGCGGCGAGGCACGTGGCGTGTGTGCGGGGGCGTGGCGGGGCGGGCGTGTTACCTCCACCACTGACACACGCAGACTGTCGCATTTGCCCCGCCTCCTGCCCTGCCCTCCTTCTCCTTCTCTCTCCTTCTCCCCTCACTGCTTCTCCCTAGCACTCAAAATTTCCTTCGAGATTTGCGCGTCGCGTTGCTCTGTTTAAAAAAATTTCAGCGAGGTTATGACATTAACGCCGGCATGGACTTGTATTCTTGTAACTCTTCTCATGATATGGAGATAAAACTTCTTTTGACATTATTGAAATACTTAGTAATTTACATCGATTTGTTACCTCAGGTTCCTCCATCAACATTGCTCATTACAAGTGATACAAACATCCTTTCAAACCTGCAATCAAACGTTTCCGAGCCGCTAGTATGCAAGGTTCATTGACTACTAACAAAAACTACTAGACTAACTGACTACTACAAGGTTAATTGATAGTCAGGTGATCTAGCTAATATGTTTACCCAAAGCCTCTCGCTGCAGTGATGAAAAATAATTGCGGGTTAATATTCTGAACATGCCATGAACTGTACGTAATTTCCACAACAGCTGTGCACTGACCAGGCCGGCCATTAGAGCTACAATGCTTGGTCTTCATTACTGACCAGCCAAATTGCTGTACATCTCTCTGTCTGTATCATAAACATGCAAGAAGCAGTGACTCGGGCGGTACATCCTTCACATGGCAACTAAACAACAAGAACCGGACAACAAGATAAAGAACAAGTAAAGACCTAAAAAAAGTCGTAGTTACCAGATGGAGATGATTAGATAGATAGACGGGTAGGTAGATAGATAGGCATGTAGATAGATAGATAGATAGGTAGATAGCTATGTAGATATATGTATTGATGGATGGATGAATGCATGAACAGATAAAGAGAAAGCGAGAGCGAAGGTTGGGAAGGGATAGATAGAATGTCATAATTAAAAGCTTGAAGACCTCAATTAGAACGACCTTCTGCCACAGTGAGCATGACTAGCAACCATCCCGCCAGCACCCTCAGCCCCTTCACCCTCCTTCCCACCCTTCACCTCCTCCCCCCCTTCACCCTCACCCCCCCCAACAATTATGCGGGTTCACATGGAGGCTCCTCGACTAATGACTGCCATATTACAAAAAATATCAATGAATACAGATATGATTGCAAGGACGTGAATAGTAGCTACAATAACGACCGATTTCAAGTGACTAATAATTATTCTTCCTTATTAAGAGATAGGACGCGCCTGATGTCTGGGTGTTATAGTTCCGTCAAAGGTGGATTGCAGCTCGTGTCACCTGGTCTAATGAGGCTGAATGTGCGATCCCTTGACCCCCTCTACTCCACCTGAGCCCCACGACCGCCTATATAGTGAAGGAAGCAGGTCAGCAGGCAGGCAGCAGTGGTGGGGGGGGGGGGGGTGACGTAGGAGGTAATGGATGCATTCGTTATTTAAGGGAAAATGTTCAGTAAGGTAATAGCCTGTATATTTATCCCCAGTTCGGAATTCAATCATCTGAGCAATTTTTCGGTCAACACTCTTCCACGTAGTTCTCTTTATATGTCCAACAACTTATAGTAAGGTTTGCACAGTCCCTATTTTTACAAGTACTACAATACATGCTAATGGTATGTAGAGGTGCACGGCATAACAACAAAGGATCCCTGTGTCCTTCAAGAAAGAATCAAATAAAAATAATGCAAACAATAAAAATGATGAAAACAATAATGACAATGATAATAATAATGATAAAAATAACAATAATAATAATAACAATAATTACAAAAAATAATACTGCATAAAAATCTACATAGTAAGCAAGACGTCCCCGCAGAGTTGTCCGCCACACCTCTTCTCTGTACCGACCTTCCTTCGCGCACCCTCGCGCGCGAGCTTTATGCTAAAGCGAAGGCCGAGCTTCATGTTAAATACTTGACAGTTCTTACTTTTTCTCTCTTGGCTCACGTCCTCCAGGTTAAGAACGCTGTTCTAGAGGGTCGAACAGAAGAGTCCTCATCTACTGCATGAAAGCAGGGTGGTAAGGCGTACTCATTCCGAGCAGTGGCGTACCCAGAAAACTGAAAAGGGGGGGGGCAAATATATATATTTATATATATATATATATATATTATATAATATATATATATATATATACTTATATAATATATATATATAATATATATATATAATCATATATATATATTTATATATATAATATATATATTATATTATATATATATATATATATATTATATATATATATATATATTAATAAATATACTTTTTTATTCAATTCATGCAAAAATGGGGGGGGGGGGGCCATGGCCTCATGCCACCGCCCCCTCGGTACGCCACTGAACGGGACCATGAAACTATCGCTAGTTTTCCGCAAAATAATTAAAAAAAAATAATTAATGGGTTTAAGACAATATTTATGTTAGTTGATTAAACCAATGTGCTTGTAGTATTTTTACCATACGTTATCATGCGTGTTTCACAGTCCCGAGTTCGTGTTTGGGTTAGCCAGCCAACCTTGTTAGGAGGCCTTATTTCTTCCCTTTCTGCCTTACATCACGGTGACCATCGATGTTAGGTGGCCAGCAAGAGTAAGTACGTGTGTATCATTGTCTATGCAAAGCCACAGTAGGTCTGTAGAGTCATGGGATAAAGAGTGAAATAAGGGTTGTTTACATCGGCCAGCCAGACATTCCCACAGCCAGGCATTAGCCAAGCGTTATCGCTAATCTGACATTATATTGGCTTTGATATTCTAATTCCTCGGTCTTGATAAGGGGGGGTCTACTCTATAACATTTCCTTAATAAATCGATGATTACTGAGAAACAGTGGTTTGTGGCACCGTATTAACGGGACCATAAAACAATCACATATGATTTCCTTCCCTTGCCCTTTGAACTATGATTTGCGGAGCTCTTATGACGTTTCTTTATTTATTGGAGGGTTTGTTCACTCAATTAAGCCGTTACTTACGCTGTCATGATATCTGTATAGCAGAAAATACCCTTGTTGTTGTCCCTGTGACGTCATCACTTTCTTACGTGGCCTTAAACCATTTCAAAACACAATATTTTATTACTGCTTCAATCCTGGATCTGATTACGTGTATAGAATCGGCATTTCATACCATAGTTTTTGACATAAGTTTCCCCATTCTTAATGCGATATTTAAAAACTCGATAAAAATGTGAAGAAATATACGCGTTGTGGCAACTCCTTCCTACTCGGCATATTTTGATAATTATTCCACCAATTTCAGGTTTGTGAGGCTTTTCGTGTTTGTCTGGTTCATGTCTGATATTTCCATACAGATAATGTACTTAGTGGAGCGTGTTAATAGGCTATTTGTATGAAGGCTGGTTGTCAACGTCTGTCAAATCAACGCTAGTTTTCCCGATATTTTTTTTATTATTTTTTATTCATGGGTTTAAGGTAATATTTATGTTAGATGATTAAACCAAAAGGCTTGTAGTATTTTTTCCATACGTTATCATGCGTGTTTCACAGTCCCGAGTTCGTGTTTGGTTAGCCAGCCAGCTTTGTTAGGAGGCCTTATTTCTTCCCTATCTGCCTTACATTTACGGTGACCATCGATCGATGTTAGGTGGCCAGCAAGAGTAAGTACGTGTGTATCATTGTCTATGCAAGCCACAGTAGGTCTGTAGAGTCATGGGATAAAGAGTGAAATAAGGTTGTTTACATCGGCCAGCCAGACATTCCCACAGCCAGGCATTAGCCAAGCGTTATCGCTGAAACTGACATTATATTGGCTTTGATATTCTAATTCCTCGGTCTTGATAAGGGGGGGTCTACTCTATAACATTTCCTTAATAAATCGATGATTACTGAGAAACAGTGGTTTGTGGCACCGTATTAACGGGACCATAAAACAATCACATATGATTTCCTTCCCTTGCCCTTTGAACTATGATTTGCGGAGCTCTTATGACGTTTCTTTATTTATTGGAGGGTTTGTTCACTCAATTAAGCCGTTACTTACGCTGTCATGATATCTGTATAGCAGAAAATACCCTTGTTGTTGTCCCTGTGACGTCATCACTTTCTTACGTGGCCTTAAACCATTTCAAAACACAATATTTTATTACTGCTTCAATCCTGGATCTGATTACGTGTATAGAATCGGCATTTCATACCATGGTTTTTGATATACATTTCCCCATTCTTAATGCGATATTTAAAAACTCGATAAAAATGTGAAGAAATATACGCGTTGTGGCAACTCCTTCCTACTCGGCATATTTTGATAATTATTCCACCAATTTCAGGTTTGTGAGGCTTTTCGTGTTTGTCTGGTTCATGTCTGATATTTCCATACAGATAATGTACTTAGTGAAGCGTGTTAATAGGCTATTTGTATGAAGGCTGGTTGTCAACGTCTGTCAAGTCAACGCTAGTTTTCCCGATATTTTTTTAATTATTTTGTATTCATGGGTTTAAGGCAATATTTATGTTAGATGATTAAACCAAAAGGCTTGTAGTATTTTTTCCATACGTTATCATGCGTGTTTCACAGTCCCGAGTTCGTGTTTGGGTTAGCCAGCCAGCTTTGTTAGGAGGCCTTATTTCTTCCCTATCTGCCTTACTTCACGGTGACCATCGATCGATGTTAGGTGGCCAGCAAGAGTAAGTACGTGTGTATCATTGTCTATGCAAGCCACAGTAGGTCTGTAGAGTCATGGGATAAAGAGTGAAATAAGGGTTGTTTACATCGGCCAGCCAGACATTCCCACAGCCAGGCATTAGCCAAGCGTTATCGCTAATCTGACATTATATTGGCTTTGATATTCTAATTCCTCGGTCTTGATAAGGGGGGGTCTACTCTATAACATTTCCTTAATAAATCGATGATTACTGAGAAACAGTGGTTTGTGGCACCGTATTAACGGGACCATAAAACAATCACATATGATTTCCTTCCCTTGCCCTTTGAACTATGATTTGCGGAGCTCATATGACGTTTCTTTATTTATTGGAGGGTTTGTTCACTCAATTAAGCCGTTACTTACGCTGTCATGATATCTGTATAGCAGAAAATACCCTTGTTGTTGTCCCTGTGACGTCATCACTTTCTTACGTGGCCTTAAACCATTTCAAAACACAATATTTTATTACTGCTTCAATCCTGGATCTGATTACGTGTATAGAATCGGCATTTCATACCATGGTTTTTGATATACATTTCCCCATTCTTAATGCGATATTTAAAAACTCGATAAAAATGTGAAGAAATATACGCGTTGTGGCAACTCCTTCCTACTCGGCATATTTTGATAATTATTCCACCAATTTCAGGTTTGTGAGGCTTTTCGTGTTTGTCTGGTTCATGTCTGATATTTCCATACAGATAATGTACTTAGTGAAGCGTGTTAATAGGCTATTTGTATGAAGGCTGGTTGTCAACGTCTGTCAAGTCAACGCTAGTTTTCCGCAATTTTTTTAATTATTTTTTAATCATGGGTTTAAGGCAATATTTATGTTAGATGATTAAACCAAAAGGCTTGTAGTATTTTTTCCATACGTTATCATGCGTGTTTAACAGTCCCGAGTTCGTGTTTGGGTTAGCCAGCCAGCTTTGTTAGGAGGCCTTATTTCTTCCCTATCTGCCTTACTTCACGGTGACCATCGATCGATGTTAGGTGGCCAGCAAGAGTAAGTACGTGTGTATCATTGTCTATGCAAGCCACAGTAGGTCTGTAGAGTCATGGGATAAAGAGTGAAATAAGGGTTGTTTACATCGGCCAGCCAGACATTCCCACAGCCAGGCATTAGCCAAGCGTTATCGCTAATCTGACATTATATTGGCTTTGATATTCTAATTCCTCGGTCTTGATAAGGGGGGGTCTACTCTATAACATTTCCTTAATAAATCGATGATTACTGAGAAACAGTGGTTTGTGGCACCGTATTAACGGGACCATAAAACAATCACATATGATTTCCTTCCCTTGCCCTTTGAACTATGATTTGCGGAGCTCTTATGACGTTTCTTTATTTATTGGAGGGTTTGTTCACTCAATTAAGCCGTTACTTACGCTGTCATGATATCTGTATAGCAGAAAATACCCTTGTTGTTGTCCCTGTGACGTCATCACTTTCTTACGTGGCCTTAAACCATTTCAAAACACAATTTTTATTACTGCTTCAATCCTGGATCTGATTACGTGTATAGAATCGGCATTTCATACCATGATTTTTTATATACATTTCCCCATTCTTAATGCGATATTTAAAAACTCGATAAAAATGTGAAGAAATATACGCGTTGTGGCAACTCCTTCCTACTCGGCATATTTTGATAATTATTCCACCAATTTCAGGTTTGTGAGGCTTTTCGTGTTTGTCTGGTTCATGTCTGATATTTCCATACAGATAATGTACTTAGTGAAGCGTGTTAATAGGCTATTTGTATGAAGGCTGGTTGTCAACGTCTGTCAAGTCAACGCTAGTTTTCCGCAATTTTTTTTATTATTTTTTAATCATGGGTTTAAGGCAATATTTATGTTAGATGATTAAACCAAAAGGCTTGTAGTATTTTTTCCATACGTTATCATGCGTGTTTAACAGTCCCGAGTTCGTGTTTGGGTTAGCCAGCCAGCTTTGTTAGGAGGCCTTATTTCTTCCCTATCTGCCTTACTTCACGGTGACCATCGATCGATGTTAGGTGGCCAGCAAGAGTAAGTACGTGTGTATCATTGTCTATGCAAGCCACAGTAGGTCTGTAGAGTCATGGGATAAAGAGTGAAGTAAGGGTTGTTTACATCGGCCAGCCAGACATTCCCACAGCCAGGCATTAGCCAAGCGTTATCGCTAATCTGACATTATATTGGCTTTGATATTCTAATTCCTCGGTCTTGATAAGGGGGGGTCTACTCTATAACATTTCCTTAATAAATCGATGATTACTGAGAAACAGTGGTTTGTGGCACCGTATTAACGGGACCATAAAACAATCACATATGATTTCCTTCCCTTGCCCTTTGAACTATGATTTGCGGAGCTCTTATGACGCTTCTTTATTTATTGGAGGGTTTGTTCACTCAATGAAGCCGTTACTTACGCTGTCATGATATCTGTATAGCAGAAAATACCCTTGTTGTTGTCCCTGTGACGTCATCACTTTCTTACGTGGCCTTAAACCATTTCAAAACACAATATTTTATTACTGCTTCAATCCTGGATCTGATTACGTGTATAGAATCGGCATTTCATACCATAGTTTTTGACATACATTTCCCCATTCTTAATGCGATATTTAAAAACTCGATAAAAATGTGAAGAAATATACGCGTTGTGGCAACTCCTTCCTACTCGGCATATTTTGATAATTATTCCACCAATTTCAGGTTTGTGAGGCTTTTCGTGTTTGTCTGGTTCATGTCTGATATTTCCATACAGATAATGTACTTAGTGAAGCGTGTTAATAGGCTATTTGTATGAAGGCTGGTTGTCAACGTCTGTCAAGTCAACGCTAGTTTTCCGCAATTTTTTTTATTATTTTTTAATCATGGGTTTAAGGCAATATTTATGTTAGATGATTAAACCAAAAGGCTTGTAGTATTTTTTCCATACGTTATCATGCGTGTTTAACAGTCCCGAGTTCGTGTTTGGGTTAGCCAGCCAGCTTTGTTAGGAGGCCTTATTTCTTCCCTATCTGCCTTACTTCACGGTGACCATCGATCGATGTTAGGTGGCCAGCAAGAGTAAGTACGTGTGTATCATTGTCTATGCAAGCCACAGTAGGTCTGTAGAGTCATGGGATAAAGAGTGAAATAAGGGTTGTTTACATCGGCCAGCCAGACATTCCCACAGCCAGGCATTAGCCAAGCGTTATCGCTAATCTGACATTATATTGGCTTTGATATTCTAATTCCTCGGTCTTGATAAGGGGGGGTCTACTCTATAACATTTCCTTAATAAATCGATGATTACTGAGAAACAGTGGTTTGTGGCACCGTATTAACGGGACCATAAAACAATCACATATGATTTCCTTCCCTTGCCCTTTGAACTATGATTTGCGGAGCTCTTATGACGTTTCTTTATTTATTGGAGGGTTTGTTCACTCAATTAAGCCGTTACTTACGCTGTCATGATATCTGTATAGCAGAAAATACCCTTGTTGTTGTCCCTGTGACGTCATCACTTTCTTACGTGGCCTTAAACCATTTCAAAACACAATATTTTATTACTGCTTCAATCCTGGATCTGATTACGTGTATAGAATCGGCATTTCATACCATAGTTTTTGACATACATTTCCCCATTCTTAATGCGATATTTAAAAACTCGATAAAAATGTGAAGAAATATACGCGTTGTGGCAACTCCTTCCTACTCGGCATATTTTGATAATTATTCCACCAATTTCAGGTTTGTGAGGCTTTTCGTGTTTGTCTGGTTCATGTCTGATATTTCCATACAGATAATGTACTTAGTGAAGCGTGTTAATAGGCTATTTGTATGAAGGCTGGTTGTCAACGTCTGTCAAGTCAACGCTAGTTTTCCGCAATTTTTTTTTATTATTTTTTATTCATGGGCTTAAGGCAATATTTATGTTAGATGATTAAACCAAAAGGCTTGTAGTATTTTTTCCATACGTTATCATGCGTGTTTCACAGTCCCGAGTTCGTGTTTGGGTTAGCCAGCCAGCTTTGTTAGGAGGCCTTATTTCTTCCCTATCTGCCTTACTTCACGGTGACCATCGATCGATGTTAGGTGGCCAGCAAGAGTAAGTACGTGTGTATCATTGTCTATGCAAGCCACAGTAGGTCTGTAGAGTCATGGGATAAAGAGTGAAATAAGGGTTGTTTACATCGGCCAGCCAGACATTCCCACAGCCAGGCATTAGCCAAGCGTTATCGCTAATCTGACATTATATTGGCTTTGATATTCTAATTCCTCGGTCTTGATAAGGGGGGGGTCTACTCTATAACATTTCCTTAATAAATCGATGATTACTGAGAAACAGTGGTTTGTGGCACCGTATTAACGGGACCATAAAACAATCACATATGATTTCCTTCCCTTGCCCTTTGAACTATGATTTGCGGAGCTCTTATGACGTTTCTTTATTTATTGGAGGGTTTGTTCACTCAATTAAGCCGTTACTTACGCTGTCATGATATCTGTATAGCAGAAAATACCCTTGTTGTTGTCCCTGTGACGTCATCACTTTCTTACGTGGCCTTAAACCATTTCAAAACACAATATTTTATTACTGCTTCAATCCTGGATCTGATTACGTGTATAGAATCGGCATTTCATACCATAGTTTTTGACATACATTTCCCCATTCTTAATGCGATATTTAAAAACTCGATAAAAATGTGAAGAAATATACGCGTTGTGGCAACTCCTTCCTACTCGGCATATTTTGATAATTATTCCACCAATTTCAGGTTTGTGAGGCTTTTCGTGTTTGTCTGGTTCATGTCTGATATTTCCATACAGATAATGTACTTAGTGAAGCGTGTTAATAGGCTATTTGTATGAAGGCTGGTTGTCAACGTCTGTCAAGTCAACGCTAGTTTTCCGCAATTTTTTTTATTATTTTTTAATCATGGGTTTAAGGCAATATTTATGTTAGATGATTAAACCAAAAGGCTTGTAGTATTTTTTCCATACGTTATCATGCGTGTTTCACAGTCCCGAGTTCGTGTTTGGGTTAGCCAGCCAGCTTTGTTAGGAGGCCTTATTTCTTCCCTATCTGCCTTACATCACGGTGACCATCGATCGATGTTAGGTGGCGAGCAAGAGTAAGTACGTGTGTATCATTGTCTGTGCAAACCACAGTAGGTCTGTAGAGTCATGGGATAAAGAGTGAAATAAGGGTTGTTTACATCGGCCAGCCAGACATTCCCACAGCCAGGCATTAGCCAAGCGTTATCGCTAATCTGACATTATATTGGCTTTGATATTCTAATTCCTCGGTCTTGATAAGGGGGGGTCTACTCTATAACATTTCCTTAATAAATCGATGATTACTGAGAAAACAGTGGTTTGTGGCACCGTTTAACGGGACCACTACCAAAAATGAATATGGTTGCGTTGCCCTTTAACTATGATTATGCGAGTCTTATATTTATTTATTATTGAGTTTTTATCATTTCAAGAAGGCCGGCCTTACGCTGCATGTATGGCAGATACCCTTGGTAGCCCTGGTGACGTGATCCTTTCTTAGTGTGAATAAACCATTTCAAAACACAATTTTATATGTTCATCTGGTTGATGACGGTAAAAGCTGGAGTTCTACATAGTTTTTTTCATACATTTCCATTTAATGCGAGATAAGCTCTATGTGAAGAAAATCTGCTCATCGGCATATGAATAATATCACATGTTCAGGTTATGTAGGCTCATGTTTGTCTGTACGTCCGATATTGTCATCAATAATGGGGTAGTCAAGCGGACAAGGCTATTTATGTTAACTGGTTCGTCAACCTTGAGCACGCTAGTGTTCCGCATTTATATTTTTATAATCCACAGGTTAATGGCCAATATTTAGAGAATCAACACAAAAGGTTGTAGTTTTATATATAGTATCATCTGTTCAACAGATCACGAGAATCTGTTTGGTGCCAGCCAGTGAACCTTATTCGTTCCTACTGACTTCACACCTCGAGATTTAGGTGACAAGGAAGTACGTGTATATTTTCTATGCAAAGGGCACATAAGGACGTGGCAAAGGATAAAGAGTGACTAAGGTTGTTTACTGGCCAGTCCAGACATTCCGACACCCGGACAAGGTTATCTCTGACTGACATATATTGGCTTGATATACTAATTCCTCGGTCTAGATAAGGGCGGTCACTCTGATAACTTTCCTTATGAATCGATGAATTATGTAAAAGTGTTTGTGAACCTATTAAGGGACCATGCGTACCGCGAAAATTGAAAAGGGGGAAAAATATAATTATATCTATTTTGATAATAATATATATATGATTATCACTTGCAAAAGGGGGGGGCCATGGCCGCATGGCCCCCCTCCTCGGTACGCCACTGGGCGTAAGGGCCGAAATGATCCCTCTGGAGATGTGAAAGAAACATTTTACATAAGTTTGTATAATGTTTTAGTAAATGAGGTAACAGCTTGAGTTACAAGTTTGTTTTCGTAGTATCCTTGAGATACGTAGGATAGGCCTATGCAAGAATAAATCTGCGCATGAAGACACTATAGAACTGCGTTAAAGTATGTAGGCTACAGTACGTCTGTACGTCCGTATGTCTGCATTGTTGGTGGTAGTCAAGCGGCAGCAGAGATTTATCTTGCGTGTTAGCGTCACCTTGAGCCTTCAGGATACAGCATTTATGCATTTGTACTACATCCACAAGGTAAATGCGAGAAAAAAACCCAATACTAGAAACTCAACACATGACGGTTTATATGTAATGAAAATATACTAGTAAATCAACACAGAAACAGTGCCCCAGTGAACAATGGATAATAACAGATCTACAAAAGACTTCGCACTCAAATATTCATAGAACTGGAAATACCGCTAATGGCTACTGCATAAGTAGTCACAATAAGGACGCGGCAATGTAAAGTATTGCAAGTCCTGTGGCGTGTCAAGTCTTTAGTCTCTGCTCGAACAGCAAGTTTTCTCTGGACGTGGCGATATCATGAGTGTGAGGGGAGACTGAAACAGTCTGGCACTAAGACTAAGAGCGTCACCGTGTTATTCTGGTAACCTGTATTTTCCCTGTAGTGAATAGTGTATAAGGACTTACTGTGAAAATACATTAATACATGCGACCATAGGCGACCGAAGGGGTGAAAACAAGTAATTTGCATCCCTATTCTTGGATCAAGCAAGCCTTTCAACCGAAGGACTACGTACGCGGTATTCTAATTTTAAGAGTTATATAATAATGATAGTGGGAGTATATTCATTTGCCCTCCCCTGGAATAACCAAGGGCCCACAGGTACAATAATTTTAACGGTCATGCACTATTATGATAGAGTTTCTTGTACCTCCACCCCCACCCCCCCGTCAGACAAAAATCTTGCGGTAAACACCTTTACTTGTGAGTTTGTGACCATCAAATCGACCCTTCACTTACAACAAGACAAAAAATTATGTTTGTGCATACCCCATAGAGAATATGTTATGATCACTAGGTATAGGCATCTCCTGAGTCATTATTTCCTTTAGGATGTAGGAATAAAACCTCACCCTCACTGCAGTCATCCCCCGTGTCTCCCCTAAGGAACAGAATATATCGTTTGTGGTGCCACTGGCTTGCTGACTAAAGACTATCACCAGAATTATACTGCGGCGCCAAGTTTAGTCCTTTGTATTGACTGAGAAGCTTATGTCTTACCGCTTCATGGCAACACATGTGCACTCACTTCCTTCCTCAGTAGTGGCCGCAAAACCAACGATAATAACCAAACGCTCATTAACACGCTACACAGGCAGGCAATAACAGATCGTTTAGTCCAACCAGTGAGACCGTCAGCGTCTACTTTCTGTCTACGCCTTTGGTATGTACTACTAATGTATTACCTTATGACATGAATCCTCTCAGCCAATGACCAACAAGTTTACTATCTTACAGGTTACTGGAATGCGGAATTGATTGATAAATTAAATGCCATAAAGGGAGAATTGTGCGACATCAGAGGTCATATGGCACAGGAATGAGGAATTAAAAGACGAATATCAGTAAGTCATATCATACTCCTTGGCGTCGTACACTAAATAACATCCTTACTAACTGTCATGTTTTACTTCATGTCAACATCTGGCCGTGAAATACCACTTGCACTTGCACACGTCAACTCAAACTAGTTACATTCTTTCACGTCAATCGGATCATAGGCATTACCTAAAAGACTTACCTGAGGTGCTAGTAAGCCGCGGCACACCCTTCCTCAACCCCAGCCTCCTCGGTGTCCAGATATTGTGTTTTGTTAACGCCTAGATCACTCACGTAGCTCACTCCTCTACCGTCACATACACACTGACGATTTCTTTCTCTCTCTCTCTCTCTCTCTCTCTCTAGCAACATTTGGCATCCATCAGTCTCGAAGCTTCAGAGTATAAGTATGAAATAAAAGGAAATGAAACACACCATGAACCAGGATACTTTACTTAATGCTCAATAGGGTAAGGACATCTGCAATCAATATGGAATGTAACAAGTGAACTGGCCCCAGGAAGAAGAGGGTAGAGCCAGTAACAAGTCTATGAGATCCCCAGAAACAAGGCAAACTACGATCGGATTTAACAAGAACAATAATCATGAAAACAGCGTCATTGCGGCGACTCATTCAAAGAGAATAAGTGAACGAAGATAACTGAAACATCCACGTACAAACAATACGAAACATTAGAAAAGGTGGATGTTTGAGGGAAAGAGAGAAAATAATGAGTTAGTAAGATGTACTACAGAGCGATTAACTTAGACTCGAAGATTTCAGAAACTGGTTACTGGGCCTGGGAGAGTTCAACCATTGTCCTTGTTTCTCATCGTCGTGCTGAAACGGTAAGAGGTGAGGCGGCTGGAGGGAGGGAGGAGGGGAGGGGGGGTGACGCCCGACCCTCAACAGCACTGAAGGCGAGACTACCAACGCCCTCTTGCGGCAGCGTCCTTAGCGTGGCAAGGTAAACACGCAGAAGTGTCCTTTACTTAGGTCCGTTTGAGCTTGCCATGTCTGGATACTGCAGGGGACGCCGCACGTATAGGGCGCCGCCTCGCACTGGGGATTAACTCAGCCTGTGTCCATTTTTTCTCTTTCTTTTTATATTTTTGTTCCAATGAAGCAGTGTGTCGCGCCTCCAGCCGCCTGTTTCACTCTCAAAAGAATCCATATTAAACTAAGAACGCTTGGCGCAGCTATGAAGGGTTTGATTTTTTTTGACTTTTCAGTCCCGTTGCGTATTATTGCTATCGTTTGTTCGTTGCAATTTAAATAGAAAAAGAGAAAAGATCACATGAAAAATTATCACAGAATTATGCATATCATATTGTGCTTAGAAGTATGCACCTTCATGTCATCATCATATGTATGTGTTAGTATGTGTGTGTGTGTGTGTGTGTGTGTGTGTGTGTGTGTGTGTGTGTGTGTGTGTGTGTCGTGCTCAGAGCGCCGGCCGGGCTCTCACGTATACAGGAGGGCACTTGGAGTTCAGGGTCAAGCCCGCCAGGTGGAGGGCCGTGAGGCGCCCCCAGCCTTTCCTTGACCACACGAAGTTCTAGACAAACACGCAGAAGCACACAGATACATCACCAATAAAATGTTTTGTTGTTGTTGTTTTTTATAGAAGAAGTAACATGAATATCATTTTTTGAGGATTTTTTACACATTTTTTTTTTTTTTACTTTCAAAAAATTGTTTTACTATAAACACGGGCGCGCAACAAGCTCGTTTAAGTGTTCATGATGGCTGGCGGGAAGGGCGTCGAGGCCAGTTCATCAAACGCGTCTCCAGGTACAGTGGGGGGCGGGTGCAGGCAGGGCACTGGGGAGAGGTTCCAGAGGTCCAAGTGTTCAATATTTGGGTCACCACTTAACATCTTTTTTTTTCCGGGTCACAAATGAGTCAAGGTCAGGGGTCACATCACCACATATAAAATTGGAAATATCAGATTGTGTTCCACCGGGGCAGGGAGGTAGGGGGCCAGTGAGTGGGGGGGGGGGGAAGGGGACGGGGCTCACTACCACGCTGCTTGGACATGTGTTGCCATTTTTTCATTAAAGTAAAACACATGGAACCAAAGAATATTCATTAACGTATGTATGTACGTGTGTGAGTGTGTGTGTGGGAGGCGTTACCACGGGTTAGTAAAAATGGAGGGTATGGATACTGTAACTAATAAGTGTGTTACTCGCTAGTCCCTAACATTACACATAACCTATAAGTGTACTCGTATACCTAATATCAGTTGCACAGCATCGTATACTTCGTTACAAATACCTGAATCGATAAATGAACTTATGGCGACTTCAGAAAATAAATGTTCTTCCCTTACATGGGGAAAATATTTTATATATATTATATCTCTCTCAGACTATGTATCTGATCCCTTATGAGATGAATGAGAATTCTTTGGTTCCTTGGTGCTCAAAATTGTTACAATATTTCACCGACACTCCCATCAGCATCTTGCTCTCACTATCCACTCACAGAAGGAGTCTTGCGAGGCGTCGGTCGCCGCCGGGCCGCAGACTTGAAGGCTTCTGGCCCACCGGGAGCCAGGGCAGGGCGCGGCGCTCCTGGCGCGACGCTCTGGGCTGGTGGGTCTTGGCACTCAGATCACAGGAGGAAGAAGAGGGCTCGGGAGGAAGAACATTTTAAGTCTACTCGTCCTTAGTTGCTCACGCTACGGTCACGCTACACTTATGTGCCTCACACGTTCGGCCAAAGTAATTCTGACATAGCAATGACTCTCGGCAGGGCTTGAGAAGGACTGTGTTTGGACCCTGTGCATGGGTTCCCTGGCTTGCCCAAGGAACCCGACACCAGCCTCGCGCTAACTAAGGCTCCGTAGTTCCTCCAAGACTACTCTCACATTCGTTAAGATTTCGTTGTGTCGTTCGGTCGTTAAGTTTAAAATGAAGAACATTCCTACCGTCTAACATAAGAGAGTCATCGCTTGAGCTACAGTTGTGTGTTTTCCTTGCATAGTCAGGCGCACTGTTGCCACGAGGCGGCGCCAAGGCAGCTCTCGTATCTCCTGTCATAAATTCATCTACCATGAACTTTATTCTCTTTAGTTTGGAATAAAATGAAAAAAATCTATTTGTCTGACGATGGCACGTCCTTAGGGGTACATTATTGTCTGGGTTGTAATCAACAGATACTTATCAATTTTGGAAATGTAAAAAAACAGGACTCCTATCAAAATTAATCATGTCTTGTGAACGCAGACGTCAAGTATGGGGTAAATCTAACTCTAATACGTTCATTGCTTTATGTCTGCACGTCTGGCCGATGAGAAAAACTACTTAATCCATGAAGTTGAAGTACTGAGTCCCTGTCCTCAGTGATACAATTAAATACTCGACTCACTAACAACCAAGTACATTCCTGTCGGGATTATTGTCTACAACACTTATAAACTCGTTGTTCTAATGATTCTGATGGTCGCTAAGGACCGCGTGAGAGTCTGTCTGTCTGTCTGCTACATCTCGGTGCATGGAGCCTTCATCGGGGCCTGCAGGGCAAGGAGCCGCGCGCCCCTGGCCCACTAACTGTCCAGGTCCCGACGCAGCGGACTCTCTGCTTTGGGCCGAAAGAAATTGTTCTCATCCTTGTACTTCTC
Source organism: Chionoecetes opilio (assembly GCA_016584305.1). Classification (NCBI taxonomy): domain Eukaryota; kingdom Metazoa; phylum Arthropoda; class Malacostraca; order Decapoda; family Majidae; genus Chionoecetes; species Chionoecetes opilio. The sequence goes on along the minus strand of JACEEZ010025847.1, from coordinate 42,358 downwards.
TTCTACCTCTTCCTCTTGTTCTCTCGTCTTCTCCTCTTCCTCATCCTCGATATCTTCTGCGTCCTCCTCGCCCGTCATCGATGTGGGACTCGCCGCCACCTCTGAAACAGCAACGTGAGGGTCTTGGTCAAGATGTCTCCTGTCTCCCGTCACGCCGACCTCTCCCAACCCAACACTGAAACAACAATGCGATGAGAAGACATGGCAACACATAAGTCACTTCCGCGCAGCCTTGAGAGCGACCTGAAAAATGGACATGAGGTTGGGTTCCCGGGGTTAAAAGTTAATGGGTTAATGGGTTAATGGGTGTATTGGTTGCTGCAGGGGTTGTGGTGGGCGGCGTTAGGGTGTCGTGGGCGGCGTGGAAGGCGGAGGTGAGGCTGTCGTGTGTGAGGCTCGGTGAAGGTGACGCTTGAGGTGTGTGCAGACAGAAATTGCGTTACCTGGACCAACCTGTTTTGATTCTATTTTTGTTTTGTTTTAGATTAAGGAGCCTCACACTACACAGCCTCACACAGCCTCCCGCCGCCCTGCTGACGGTTTGATAAAAAAGAAACACGCTAGGTCGCTGCTGCCACCTCCCCTGAATAGTCTCAAAGACACTCACTGAGGAAGAGGATCGCGGTGGCTACATAAGCGTCTTGTAACCTGGCGTGAACCTACAGTGACATCTCGTGGAGGAACAAGGACAGGACAGGTTGAGTTGGGGTGTTCTTATAACTTTTTCTGATGTTTCATTTTCCACCATTTAAAAGTATACAACATGGACTGAAGTTAGACGCAGCACAACGCTACTCGCTGCCCTTGCTGAGGCGCTTCTGTGGACAAATGACTCGCTTCTCTATACTGATATTCTCAAACAATCGAAAAACTTTGACTCAGCATTGAGGTTTCGACCCCCAAAAACTCGCAACTCACGCTTTACTCATTGCTCTTATAGTAGTTTTGTACTGATCTCAGGATGTCTGGCAGGAGATGTAACACCTCGTAAGGGCGTCCCGTGAGCAGGGTGTCCGGGTATACGGGGGTTTTCTTTCAGTCTTACTCAAAGAAGACACGATAGCAAAGACGTCATACTAGATATTATAAGGATGTACGTGTGTTTTCCTTCAGTTCTACTCAAAGGACACACGATACCGGAGACGTTTGGCGAGCACAACCAGTGACATGAGAAGAGTGTTGGCATCTGTGACGGGCGGAGGGAGGCAGAGGGGCAGTAAGCGCCTGCATCCATCCTCTAAAAACTAAAATAAGTAATCGTGGCCTCCTTGACGGACACTCACAACGGAACACCACCTGACGAAGCTGTATCAAGGTCACAATGTTCATGATTATCTTTTTTACATCACAGAGAATTTGGCCAAGAGCAGGAAAGCAGAACATATAAAAAGGTCGCTTATTTGTCAGTCACCCAAAAAATTAAACAGTGAAAGAGTTTTAGGAGATCACTCCATCATAAGTTGGCCATCACCCGTCACACCACAACACGCGAACCCAGGCATCCAGGGTGGGGGTTGCCTGCTAGTGAACTGACTGCCTGCTGGTGAGCTGACTGCCTGCTGGTGGACTGACTGCCTGTTGGTGGACTGACTGCCTGCTGGTGGACTGACTGCCTGTTGGTGGACTGACTGCCTGCTGGTGAACTGATTGCCTGCTGGTGGACTGACTGCCTGCTGGTGGACTGCCTGCCTGCTGGTGGACTGACTGCCTGCTGGTGGACTGACTGCCTGCTGGAGGACTGACTGCCTGCTGGTGGACTGACTGACTGCCTGCTGGTGGACTGACTGCCTGCTGGTGGACTGACTGCCTGCTGGTGGACTGACTGCCTGCTGGTGAACTGACTGCCTGCTGGTGGACTGACTCCTGCTCACTGCCTGGGTGGACTGCCTGCCTGCTGGTGGACTGCCTGCCTGCTGGTGGACTGACTGCCTGCTGGTGGACTGCCTGCCTGCTGGTGGACTGACTGCCTCTTGGTGGACTGCCTGCCTGCTGGTGGACTGACTGCCTGCTGGTGGACTGACTGCCTCCTGGTGGACTGCCTGCCTGCTGGTGGACTGACTGCCTGCTGGTGGACTGACTGCCTGCTGGTGGACTGACTGCCTGCTGGTGGACTGACTGCCTGCTGGTGGACTGACTGCCTGCTGGTGGACTGCCTGCCTGCTGGTGGACTGACTGCCTGCTGGTGGACTGCCTGCCTGCTGGTGGACTGACTGACTGCCTGCTGGTGAACTGCCTGCCTGCTGGTGGACTGACTGCCTGCTGGTGGACTGCCTGCCTGCTGGTGGACTGACTGCCTGCTGGTGGACTGCCTGCCTGCTGGTGGACTGACTGCCTGCTGGTGGACTGCCTGCCTGCTGGTGGACTGACTGCCTCTGGTGGACTGACTGCCTGCTGGTGGACTGCCTGCCTGCTGGTGGACTGCCTGCTGCTGGTGGACTGACTGCCTGCTGGTGGACTGACTGCCTGCTGGTGGACTGCCTGCCTGCTGGTGGACTGCCTGCCTGCTGGTGGACTGACTGCCTCCTGGTGGACTGCCTGCCTGCTGGTGGACTGACTGCCTGCTGGTGGACTGCCTGCCTGCTGGTGGACTGACTGCCTGCTGGTGGACTGCCTGCCTGCTGGTGGACTGACTGCCTCGCTGGTGGACTGACTGCCTGCTGGTGGACTGACTGCCTGCTGTGGACTGCTGCCTGCTGGTGGACTGCCTGCCTGCTGGTGGACTGCCTGCCTGCTGGTGGACTGACTGCCTGCTGGTGGACTGCCTGTGCTGGTGGACTGCCTGCCTGCTGGTGGACTGACTGCCTGCTGGTGGACTGACTGCCTGCTGGTGGACTGACTGCCTGCTGGTGGACTGACTGCCTGCTGGTGGACTGACTGCCTGCTGGTGGACTGACTGCCTGCTGGTGGACTGACTGCCTGCTGGTGGACTGACTGCCTGCTGGAGGACTGACTGCCTGCTGGTGGACTGACTGCCTGCTGGTGGACTGACTGCCTGCTGGTGGACTGACTGCCTGCTGGTGGACTGACTGCCTGCTGGTGGACTGACTGCCTGCTGGTGGACTGCCTGCCTGCTGGTGGACTGACTGCCTGCTGGTGGACTGCCTGCCTCCTGGTGGACTGACTGCCTGCTGGTGAACTGACTGCCTGCTGGTGGACTGACTGCCTGCTGGAGGACTGACTGCCTGCTGGAGGACTGACTGCCTGCTGGTGAACTGACTGCCTGCTGGTGGACTGACTGCCTGCTGGAGACTGACTGCCTGCTGGAGGACTGACTCCTGTGAGGACTGACTGCCTGCTGGAGGACTGACTGCCTGCTGGAGGACTGACTGCCTGCTGGTGGACTGACTGCCTGCTGGTGGACTGACTGCCTGCTGGTGAACTGACTGCCTGCTGGTAGACTGACTGCCTGCTGGTGAACTGACTGCCTGCTGGTAGACTGACTGCCTGCTGGTGAACTGACTGCCTGCTGGTGGACTGACTGTCTGCTGGTGGACTGACTCAAGCTTCCACACACTGCTTTCAAAGATTAACTGACTATCTGATTGACTATCTTAATATCTATCTATTAACTGATTAAAAGTCTATTGATCTAGCTGCTTTCCACACAACCAGTTCACTCGACGGATAATTTTACAGCTTCCACACACAGTTTTCTCTCCACTCGACACAAAGCCTCAACATCGATTTAGTTTCCTCTTCGATATTTTCATTGTCTTGTCATGTCCCTCTGTTTTGTAGAGACTTTCTTGGGCTACGTCAAAATGGTATCGTACACTAATACTCGAACAATGGCCTCTATAACAAGACTTAGAGGGGAGACACACACTGAATAATACTCCTGGCACAGACATGGAGGTTGTGATGTGACGTGGCGTAACTAGCATAGAAAGGGGATATAGAGGAATAAGAAAGAGGAGAATGAGTGGATTAATATGGCAGGTCAGAGAGAGAGAGAGAGAGAGAGAGAGAGAGAGAGAGAGAGAGAGAGAGAGAGAGAGAGAGAGAGAGAGAGAGAGAGAGAGAGAGAGAGAGAGAGAATATGAGGTTTATTTACATCGTGAGTGATGTGATATTATCTTCCAAACCGTAGATAGGTCTGACGAATAAAGGTAATAAGTATAAAGTCTCTCTCTCTTTCTCTCTCTCACACAGGGCAGGACAGGACAATCGTTAATCAATAGAAACACAACAATATCAAATACACCTTCTTACCCTAAAGCCAGAGTTCCTGCATTGTTTATCATCAAGGTATTTGAACACTTACGTACTTTTCCGCCTTGCCATGCGTGCCTCGCCGGCCACAGCTCACTACAAGATTCAATACTTATACAAAAATAATGCTTTATATAATATGCATTTTGGCTATTTGCAGTGCGCTTCCCTAAGAAATGCTGAAAAATATTAATCCTAAAAATAAATCAAAATAAAGTGAGAACTATTGCCAGTCCATTAAGTCATGCATGTGATTTTTTTTAGATACTTTTGCGTTTATTAATGAAGGGATGTGAATAAAAAGTGTGTGAAGGTAGGCCTGACCGTGACACAAAAGCGACAGACGTACGTGTTCTCTGCAAAAAACAACATGAAAGCCGGAGAAAACCAGGCACTGATCATGCATATAAACACACACACACACACACACACACACACACACGCACACGCACACGCACACACACCGAGACAATAGTGAGCTTGGCGTCATGTGGTGGCAGAAAAACCACAAAAAACCCAAACTAACCAACCAACAAGTGCAAAAGTGAGGCTATGAATAAAAAAAACTAAGAACCTTAAAAAAAAAGTCGCCTTGCGTAGGAGTCGATTAATCAGCGCGTCACAGTCCCCGGAAGCCCCGCCTCTATGGGACTCCTGCTCTAGACACACTAAGGCATAATAAGCAGGTTAGTTAGTTAAAAAAAGGCGTGAGGACCAAAGCTTATCTAGGCACCCACCACACTATACCAAACCCCTATATAAAACCCTATATAAGAACCCTATGACCCTATAAACCTATATAAAAACATGCTTACCCTTATAACAGAGACAACCAGAGACCTGAGAAAACCTGAGACAACCTGATGTAGCTTCCTTATGTTCTTATGTTCTTACCCTCCTTTACCCCCCTTCCTCTCTCCCCCTCCTCCCTCTCCCTCGCTCCTAAACGCTGAGTAGTTTAGTAGTTCGTAGTTCAGGTCAAAAATGGTGTGGTGTTTAAAGAGAGGTAAAAATGTGTGTAGTTATAGACCAAAAGCTTTAAAACGTGATTAAATTTATGGGTTATTACACTGTCAATGGTTTTTATGCTGAGCTGGAGAGAGTTTATAGATTCCAGACCAATTTTCCCGATGGAGATCATTGTGTTTATTCGTGTATTTTGCTTCTGATTGAAATGAAGGAAAAAAAGATAGATATATGTATAGATAAAGTAGTATGCCTTTTTCCCTATTCAGCCCTCAGGTGAAAACTGGGGTTGCCTGTCAGGAAGAGCATCCGGGGCGTAAAACTCATGCCGCAAATTTAAATGATGAACGCCGACAATAGAACTGGAAGCGTATCATTGACCGTCTAACCTCATATGACCTTAAGGGAAGATCTGACGTTAAACAGGAAGATGATGTTGATAGAGTAAAGGTATGTTCAACCGAGTGATGATTAGTGAAGATAAAATGTATGGAATTGATGAGAGAGAGAGAGAGAGAGAGAGAGAGAGAGAGAGAGAGAGAGAGAGAGAGAGAGAGAGAGAGAGAGAGAGAGAGAGAGAGAGAGAGAGAGAGAGAGAGAGAGAGAGAGAGAGAGAGAGAGAGAGAGAGAGAGAGAGAGAGAGAGAGAGAGAGAGAGAAAAAGAACAGTATCCTATCGAGTCTTTGATTGTCTCTTGCACCAAAAAATCCCTCCTTTCCCTCACTCCCTTATCATCTCCCATACCCAATCTACCCATATCCCTTACTCCTCCTCCACCTGTACCACCTCCCTCCCCCCTCATCCCCCCTCCCTCACCCCACCCCCCTCCCCTCCCAGGCCCGGGCAAGGCAGGGAAGCACCGACCACCAAAGCCATGCAACGTACCGGTGTTAAGGTTAGTCTTGGCAGCAAGTGACGAAGCCATGTTGATGTTATTGTTCTGTGGTTTACCATGCAGACTTATAAGACTATCAGGCCAGAACCTTGTGGCAGAGGCCTTGGGGTTGTAGGCCTTGGATTTTTTGGTCTTTTGTTCGGGAGGGGTTGAGGCGTCGATCATGGGCTGCAGGATGCGGCGGCGCGCGTTGATGAACCAGTTGTTGACCTGCAGCAGCGTCAGGTTGGTCTGCGCCGCGATGTGCCGCTTCTCGTCCTCGCTCGGGTACGGGTGCTAAAAGGCGGAGGAGGCGGGTTACTCACACACACACGCGCGCACATACACACACACACACACACATTATCAATCAATCAATAAATAAATACACAATACACAAAATAAAAGCAATTCAGGCTTTCATAGGATGTGATACAACTTCGCGCATTTTTAGCGTTAGCAAAAATTTAGCGTTCCAGACACTTGTGAGTTGTAAATTGACAATCTGTGTGGATGCGTTTCTACTCCAAAATCAGACAGTGTCATAGAGGACCTTGGAAGTAAGGCAATGGAAGCTATATTTGGTGGCAAAAGTACTGATTCCCTTGCCTCCCCTTGTAAGGAGGATAGGGACAGAGACAGGGACACATACATAATATTATAGGAATTACTGATAACAGAAATCCAACATCCTCACATCAACGTTAAATATTTAAATGAACTAATATATTATCCAGATCTCAAGGGTAAGACGGTAGGATGTTAAAGTGAGAAGGCTCCTCTCCACCCACCCCTCCTGACACCATGAGAGAGGTAAGGGGTAAGGGATAAAGGGCAAAGGTTAATGGGTAAGGCTGTGTTGAGGGAACTTACTACAATATGCTGGAAGAGCCAGGCTTTCATGATGGCAGTGGCTTGCTTGGGCAGGACTCCTCGCTTCTGACGGCGCAGTCCTCCTTCCTCCTCCTCCTCGCACGACGGGGGGGTCAGGGGAGCTACGGGAGGGGAGAGGGTTAGTCCGGCTTGACACACACATACACACACACACACACATACATAAGAATTTAGCTTAAGATTATGTAACCAACAGGACAAACAAGCTTATTATTATCATTATCATTATCATTATCACTGTTATCATTGTTATCATTGTCATAATTACTAAAACTATCAACCCAACTTTTAGTTCTCTCTCTCACTCTATCTCTCTCTGTTTCTCTCTCTATGTCTGTCTGTCTGTCTGTCTGTCTAACTCTCTCCTCTTCTCTCATCTCCTCTCCCTCTTCTTCCTCTGCTACCATCTCTCTATTGCTCTCTCTCTCTCATCTCTCTCTCTCTCTCTTCTCTCTATCTCTTTCTCTTTCCTGTCTGTCTGATCCTGTCTCTTCTGTCGATCCTTATCTTCTCGTCTCTCTCTCATCTCTTCTCTCTCTCTCTCTCTCTCTCTCTCAGCTCACCCAGCAGATTGACGATGCTGGTCTCGGGCGGCGGCGGGCAGGGGTTGGCGCCGATTTGGGACAGCGGCGTGCTGCCCTGGATGAGGGTGGGCGAGGCGGGCGTGGAGAGGGAGGTGGTGGGTGAGAGGTGGGCGATGGTGGTGGGCGTGGTGGTAGCGGGGTGGGCGGGGGGCTTGGTGGTGGAGGTGGTGGTGGTGATGGTGGTGGTGGCGGTGGTGACGGCCATTCCAGGAGAACCTCTACTGTCCTGCATGTGGTGGTGGTTGAGGAAGTGGTGGTGGTGGTGGTGTTGTGGCAGTGGTAGTGGTGGTAGTAGTGGGGGTTGCTGGGTGTGGTGGTGGTTATGGTGGTGGTTGTTGTGGTGTTGTTGTAGGTAATCTGCCTGCTGGTGCTGGTGAGGGTGGTGATGGTTGTTGTTGTTATGGTTGTTGTTGTTGTTGTTGTGTGTTGTTGTGGTGGTGGTGACCTGGAGACGCGTGGAAGCGGCTTGTTGCTGGTGCCCGCTCAGATAGTCTCCTCCCTCTAATATCTGTCTTGGTGCGCTAACTACCTGAAAGAAAGGGGTCACATGATTCTCGACCTGCAGGTAACATTAAAGTAACATCACCAACCAGGTAACACACACAAATCAACTAATAATACTCAGGTTTAACCCCTTGAGGCCCAGAACGTAATTTCCATTGTAATTTTGCTACCATCAGACGATTTTAATGATTATAAGCAATATTTTATAGATATGACCTGTTTAGTATCCTTGTCCACTCTAGCTTCTCTGGTATATTAAGTTAGTTTTCGTAAAATTATGGCTCACGACAAACTATTTTAAACAGGAAAGGAAAGATCTGGGCTTGAAGGGGCGTGAACTGAACCTAACCTAACCTAACCTAACGTTTTAGTAACATCATTTGGAAATTTTGGTGTACTTGAGTAACTTGATAGACAGGTAGCAATACAAGTAACAAGGTAACATACATAGGTAAGCCCTGAACTATATTGGCCTACCCCTTTGTTTTGATTTTATTCTCTTACTGTCTTCTTTATAGGGACTGGCAACTAGGCGGGCTTTGTGTTACCCATTTTTGTTGTGCCCTTGGCTAGTTCCCTGTGATGTAAAAAAAAAAAAAAAAAAAATAAATAAAAAATAACTGAAATAAATAAATAACTAAAAATAAATAATAAATAAATAAAAAATAAATAATAAAAAATAAATAAAGGTATAAATAACAGTCAAATACACCTAAACCTGATACTCATATAACAAAACAACATCAACAAACATTAACAAAACTAATAAAACTAATAAAATATAATAGTATAGTCAAATATAAAGTAATAAAAACAAGGTAATCAAAAACTCTTCATGAAAAAATATACATCAAATCCAGGTAACACTTTAACCCCTTGAGACCCAGAGCGTAATTTCCTTTATAATTTGGGCACCATTAGACGATTTTTAATGACTATAACAATATTTTATAGCTATAACCTGTTTAGTATCCTTATCCACTAACTAACATGGTATATTCAGTTACATCTCGTAATTTTATGGCTAACAACAGACAATTTTTTTATAGCAAAGGAAAGCTCTGGGCGTGAAGGGGTTAAACTTGGGTAGAACAAGAAGGTTAAGTGCAAGAGGAGGACATAGAATCAACAGGTCTCATAAGGGCGAGGGTAAGACGCAGTGACAGCTTTAGTAGGTGATGTGACAGGGGAGGAACACATCATAAGGGGATCATAAAGTCAACCATGAATACTGCAACAAAACACTTCAAGGGAAAAGGATGTTATGAGAAGGTAATGAAGATGATGAGAGAGAGAGAGAGAGAGAGAGAGAGAGAGAGAGAGAGAGAGAGAGAAGAGAGAGAGAGAGAGAGAGAGAGAGAGAGAGAGAGAGAGAGAGAGAGAGAGAGAGAGAGAGAGGCTACGTCCACCTCCTCCTCCTATCCACTTCTTCCCTTTCTCAACTTGCAAACATAATTTCTTCCTGCCGTAAATGTTCACTCAATCCTCCTCCTCCTCCTCTTTCTCTTCCTCCTCCTCCTCCTCCTCCTCTATCTCACTGCTCATCACCATCATCACCACACCCCAAGGCCAACAACACCACACTCCATACTGGTGATAGGATAAACCAAGACTCTCTCTCTCTCTCTCTCTCTCTCTCTCCACTTACCCTGTTTCGTAATGCGCCAGTAGTGTCACAATGTTCTCTCTCTCTCTCTCTCTCTCTCTCTCTCTCTCTCTCTCTCTCTCTCTCTCTCTCTCCACGTGAAACTGATCTTTCACGTAAAACCAATAACACAAACCACTACCATAAATAATAAATGACGGTGAATAGGAGGAGAGAGA
>JACEEZ010025847.1:15000-22500 GCA_016584305.1 Chionoecetes opilio | reverse complement strand
AGGGGAGGAGAGGAGGAGGAGGAGGGGAGGAGGGAAGGAGGAGGAAGGGTGAGGAGGAGGGGGGAGGAGGAGGAGGAGAAGGGAAAAGGAGAAGCCAGGGCCCCGAAAGAAAGAGGACACGAGGGGGAAAAAGAGGAGAGAGAGAGAGGGGAGAGAGAGGAGAGGGAAGAGAGGAGGAGGAGGAAGAGAGGGGAAGAGAGGAGAGAAGGAGAGAGAGAGAGCGGCGGGGCGAGGGGGGAGGGAGAGAGAGAAAAGGGGAGAGGGAGGGGAGAGGGGGGAGAGAGGGGAAAAGAGGAGAGGAGGAGAGGAGAGAAGAGAAAGAACGCTATATAGTGGAGGGTACTTAGCCACTCATTTTAATTTTGGGCGAATTAAGGCTTTGCGAAGGGGTCACGTTCACCAATTTGAATAGGCCCCACCCCCAAAGTCCTGCCTGCAAGTTATCGACACACACACACACACACACAACACACAACACACACACCAACACAACACACCACAAGGTCTTCTCTCTATTAAGTTCCTCAGTTTTTAATTCTTTTTCTTTCTCGCATCGCATGTCAACCAGTTCACGACCTAACTTTGCCTTTGTCAGGGTGGCAACATGGAGGTCGCTCTGGTTGTCGCACCATTTCGCGGCCATATTGCCAAAAACCTCTTTTTAAAAAATTTGAGAGAGAGAGAGAGAGAGGAGAAAGGGAGAGAGGGGAGAAAAGAGGAGGGGGGAGAGAGAGAGAGAAGAAGAGAAGAGAGAGAGAGGGGGAGAGAGAGAGAGAGAGGAAGAGAGAGAGAGAGAGAGAAGAGAGAGAGGGGAGAGAGAGTGGAGGATAAGAGGCCAGTGAAACATGCGAAATGAGAAGAGGGAAACAGAAACAAAATTGAGGAGGAGGAGGAGGAGGAGGAGGAGGAGGAGGAGGAGGAGGAGGAGGAGGAGAGGGAAGAGGAGGAGGAAGAGGAGGAAGACATGTTGACATAGGACGCAATATATTTCGCAGGTGAGCAGAAAAGGTGAAAAGGGAGGTTGTCACTAATCCTTCCCGCCACATCTTCATAACGGGGACTAAACACACACACACATACACACACACACACACACACACACACACACTCACACACACACACCCCACACATACACACACACACACACACACATACACACACTCACACACACACTCTCTCACACACACACACGCAAAAAACAACGCTGTGATTGGCCCATAAACACGTCTGCTTCCTGTTAGCCAATCAGAAGCAAGCTAGTTAAGAGGGGGTCGGGAAAGGGCTGGTTGAGGTGGGGGGGGGAAGGGGTGCGTTGGGGGGGGGGGAGGGGAAGGGGTTCGTTTGGGTGGGGGGGGGGAGGGAAGGGGGTTTGTTGGGTGGGAGAGGGGAGGGGGTTCGGTGCGGGGGGGGGGGGTGCGTTTGGCTTGTTAAGGGGGACCCGGGGTGAGAAGGGGGGGAGTAGGAAAGGTAGTGAGAAGATGGTTAGGGGTCACGATATTTTGGGCGAATTGAGTGTGTGTGTGGGGGTGTGGGTGTGTGTGGGTGGTGTGTGTGTGGTGTGTGTGGTGTGTGTGTTGTGGTTGTGTTTTGTGTGTTTTGTGTTGTGTGTGTGTGTGTCTATCTTAAGTAATTTCTTCATTTCCAAAAAATTACATGAGTAGATTATCTTGTAGTAACTCACACACTCCTCTCTCTCTCTCTTTTCTCTCTCTCCTTCTCTCTTCTCTCTCTCTCTCTCTCTCTCTCTCATTTTAGTTATTCCCTATTACCATGCTCTCTTTACCCCTGGTCTAATATTCTCTGTATATACACAACATATCTATTTTTCAACATTAATTTATCTCTCTGTATTCTTTATCGCCAGTTCTGTTATTCCCCTTTATTGAGAACTGAAGAAAAAAACAAGGAAAAACAACCTGCAACACTAGATCCAATTTCATATAGAATTTACAACCTTGATATGTTTCGCTGTACACATCTCTCTCTCTCTTTCTCTCTCTCTCTCTCTCTCTCTCATCTCTCTCTCTCTCTCTCTTCTCTTTCTCTCTCTCTCTCTTCTCGTCTCTCTCTCTCTCTCTCTCTCTCTCTCTCTCTCTCTCTCTCTCTCTCTCTCTCTAAGACAACCCCAGAAAATATGAACTAAACGAGATAGACCCGAAAATACAACCAACAAAGCACGAATGAAACATATAACAACAATATTCTCTCTCTCTCTCTCTCTCTCTCTCTCTCTCTCTCTCTCTCTCTCTCTCTCTCTCTCTCTCTCTCTCTCAGGGGGGATGAGGACTCGAGAGGGAGAGAGAAAACAGTCTGGATCTTTTACTTTCTGCTGCTCATAACTTTCTCCTGCAGCGCTCGGAGGGATAAATTCGCTTCTCCCTCGCGATTGGTTAGAGCTGCATGAGGGTGTTTTGTGATTGGTGGAAGCTGCCTCTTGCCAAAGCCAATAGAGAGAGAGGGGGTCGTTGTATCTGTGTGGTGTGTGTGTTGTGTGGGGTTTTTTGTGTGTGTGGTGTGTTGTGTGTGGTGTTGTGTGTGTGTGGGGGTTTTGTGGTTGTGTGTGTGTTGAGGGTCAGTCGTTTAATTGAAAGGTAATGATATCTCCGAAAAAAAATGTTTGTTTGTGTGTGTGTGTGTGTTGGTGTGGGGGTGTGGTTGTGTTGTGTGTGTGGTGTGTTGGTGGTGTGTTGTGTGGGTGAGGAGGAGGAGAGAAGAGAGAGAGAGAGAGAGAGAGAGAGGGAAAAGAAAGAGAGAAAAAAGGGGAAGAGAGAAGGAGAAGGGAAGAGAGAAAAGCAAGATACATTTTTTGCCCAAAAGGACACATGGAAGCAAAAAACAAGATCGTTTTCTTCTTCTCTCTCTCTTCCCTCCTTCTCTCTCTCTCTCTCCTTCTCTTTCTCTCTCCCCTTTTTCTGCTCTTTCCTTCCCCTGCAAAAAAAATGCAAGGGAAAAAAAAAAAGAACACGTGAAATATTTTATAGTATTTGTAGGAGTAGAAGTACGTGTAGTAGTAGTAGTAGATATTAAATAGCGGAAGAAAACCAATAGTGTAGAATAAAATTAGTATAAGTGTTATGGGGATGTATTTAAGTAAGGTAGTAGTAGAAGTGTAGAGAAAATTTTTTAAAGTATTAGTGTAATGGGTAGTAGTATATTAGTAATAGTAGAGTTACCCCCCCGATAAATTTTTTCTCGAAAACCCAAAACGAGGAGATGTTTCGATATTTTTTCCTCCTTTTTATGAGGTTTGGGGTTAGATAGGCAGGGCGCAGTGGGCGGGTTATGAGGGTGTTTTAGGGGGTTTAGAGGGGGTTTTATGGTTGGGGGGGTAGGCGTCGGTTTTGTTTTACTAAAACTATAAAATTTTCCCCCACCTAAAAAAACAGCAAAAAACCCTAAAACAAAACAAGGCTTAAAAACAAAACAATAACAAGCGTAAACACGAGAGACCATTGAGTTGTTAAAAAACACGAAACCACGAACACAGAGAGAGAAAAAGGAGAAAGGAGAGGAAAAAAGAGAGAAATAGATAGGGAATGAGATAAAAACGATAGGAAAAAAAAAGGGGTGCGATAGATAAAAAGATAGGAGATGATAAAAAATAGATAGTGAAGAAAAAAAAAAAAAAAGAGAGAGAGGAAAAGAGAGAGAGAAGAGAGAGAAGAAGAAGAGGAGGGAGAAGAAGAGAAAGAGAGGGAAAGGGGGATGAGAGAGAGGAAAAAGGAGAGAAGAGGAATAATTTTGAACCTTTTAACCAAAAAAAGAACAAACCCCTCAAACCCATCTAAAAAATTTAAACCTTTTTAATCAAACCTTTACTTACAAAACCTTCAAATTTAAAAAAAAACCCCCAAAACCACTCAACCAATCCCCAAAACCCCACTAAAACCCCCCCCCAGCTCTACGCCCCCCCACCCCATATTCCCACTAAACCCCCCACAAAATACTATAACCCCCCTACAACACCCCCATAAAACCCCCCCCCCGGTCCCTGGCTATCATAACCTCACCTCAAAGAAAAAAAAGAAAAAAAACAAAATCTGCCGCACACTGTCTTTGAGGGAAGAGAGGGGGAAAAAGAGGAAAGAGACGGAAAAGAAGGAGGAAAGAGGGGAAAAAGAGGGGAAAGAGAGGGGAAATAGAGGGAAGAGAGGGAAAAGGGGGAAAAAGGAAGAGAGGGAAAAGAGGGGGAAAAGAGGAAAAATAGGGAAAAGAGGGGGGAAAAAAAAGGGAAAAGGGGGGGAAGAGAGGGAAAAGAAGGGGGGAAAAGAGGGTGAGAGAAAAAAGGGAAATAATAAAAGGGGAAATTTAAAGGGGAAGGGTAAAAGTAAAAAGAGGAAAAAAAGGGGAAGGGAAAGAAGGGGAAAAGGGGAAATAAGGGAAAAGGGGGAAAGGGGGAAGGGAAGGGAAAAGGGAAAAAAAAGGAAAAATAGGGGGAAAAAGGGGAAGAAAGGGAACAGAGGGGGGAAAGGAGGAAAGAGAGGGAAAGAGGAAAAAGGAGGGAAAAGGGGAAAAGGGGTGAAAAAAAGGGGGAAATAGGGGGGAAAATATGGAGGGGGAGGGAAATAAGGGGTAAAAAAAAAAAGTAAAGGTAAAAGGTAAAGAGGTATATAAAGGTAAGAGGTCAATGAGAAAGAAAGGGTGGAAATGAAAGAAAGGAAGGAAAGGGAAGGGAAGAAGGGAAGGAAGGGAAAGGAAAAGGGAAAGGGAAGGGAAAGGGGAAGGAAGGAAGGAAGGAAGGGAAGGGAAAGGAAAGGAAAGGAAAAGTAAAAGAAAAATGGTAAAAAAGGGAAGGAAGATTAAGGGAAGCAGGGAAAAAAGGGGGGGAATAATAGGAAAAAAGCAAAGAAGGGGAAAAATAAGGACAATTTACAAGAAACTATAAAAAAACACGCCAAAAAAATTTTTAAAAGGGGAAAAAAGGAAGGAAAAGGAAAAAATAAAAAATTTAAAAAGAGGAAAAGGGAAAGGGAAAGGAAGGTTCAACAAGACTAGGGAAGAGGGAAAAAAAGGAAAAGGGATAAGGTCCAAAAGGGGGTAGAAAAATAGAGGGAGAAAGAAGGGAGATAGCAATACAAAACAAAACAGGAATTCGAGGGGATGAAAGGGGAAACAAAAGGGGAAACGGAGGGAGAGTAAAGGATGGGAATGCAAAATAATCGGAGGATAGAGAGATAGAAGGGGCTGAAAAGGGAAGGGTAGGGAGGCAGAGAGGAGGGAGAGTACAGGTTTTGAGAAGGGGGAGAGGAGTGAGAGGAGAAGAGAGAGGAGGAGAGAGAGAAGAGAAAGAGGAGAGGGGAGGGGGAGAGAGAAGAGAAGAGAGAGAGAGAGGAAATGGGACGTGGGTTTAAAAGGACACACGAACAGAGAGAGAAAAATGAGAAGAAAAACATTTATATTTGGGGAGTTGGGGAATCGAGTGGGGAGTGTGTTGGGGGGGAGAGGAGGGGAAGGGGAGGTGTTAAGAAGGTACTTGTGACCCATCAACAAGCGGGTCACGTGTTGGGTCTTGCTGGGTCAGGCGGGGTGGGTAACGGGGCGTGGCGTGAGGGACCAACTAACCCACCTAAGC
The DNA here is from genome assembly GCA_016584305.1 of Chionoecetes opilio. Classification (NCBI taxonomy): domain Eukaryota; kingdom Metazoa; phylum Arthropoda; class Malacostraca; order Decapoda; family Majidae; genus Chionoecetes; species Chionoecetes opilio. Next base: position 16,928 of record JACEEZ010025847.1, on the reverse strand, counting down.
TGCCATGATCCTAAATTCTAACATGCAAGCACATACTAACCTATACCCAAAAAAAAACTGGCCTACCTATCCCTTCCCTCCTCCCTTCCCTACCTATCTTCCTCTATCCCTTCCTTCCCCCCTCCCTCCTTCTCCTTCTATCTTTGCCTCTATTCTATTCTATCCTATTATCCTATTCTATCCTATTATCCTATCCTATCCTATTATTTTCCTTTTCCCTACCTTCCTCCCTTTCCTATTTCCTTCTATCCCTCCTTCCTTCCTTCTATCCTTTCCTCCCTATCCTTATCCTTCTATCCTTTCTTTCTCTCCTCTGTCTTCCTCTTCTCTCCTATCCTTCACTACTTTTCCCTATTCCTTCCCTCTATTCTATTCTATCCTTATCCTATTAGCCATTGCATCCTTTCATTTTCTCTCCTATTCTTCTCTGTTGCTACCCTATTCCTTCTTTCTTCTGTTCATTCCCTCATACACTCATTCTTCCTGTTCTTCGTTCTCCCTTATCCCTCTCTTTCTCCCTACAATCCTATTTCCTCTCTTCCCTTTTTCTATATTCTTAATTCTCTTCCCTTATCTCTCTCTTTCTCCCTTTACTTTTATCTCCCCATACTCATCTTTCATTCTTAGACCTCTATATCTATGTATGTATGTATGATTCTCTCTCTCTCTCTCTCTCTCTCTCTCTCTCTCTCTCTCTCTCTCTCTCTCTCTCTCTCTCTCTCTCTCTCTCTCTCCCGAATCCCACTGTTTCTCTTTCTCTCACTATCTTTCTCCCTCTCACTCCCTTTCTGACTTCACTCTATTCCTTCTCTTTTCGACCCACTGTCTGTCTATCTGTCTGTCTTGTCTGTCTGTCTGTCTGCCTGTTTAAATGTCCGTATATCTGTAGGGTTTCCTTCCCCCCCCCCCCCCACACACACACCGTCAATCTAATAAGTACTGTTCCTACCCTTCATCTGGAGCTACACATCTGGAACCATGTAGACAGCAGGCTGGAATGACATCACACACACACTCACACACACATACACTCACACACAGTCACACACACACACACAGTCACACACACACACACACACACACACACACACACACCACACACACACACACACACACACACACACACACACATACACACACACACACACACACACACACACACACACACACACACACACACACACACACACACAGTCAAACATAGTCACACACACACACACACACATATACACTTTCTAAGGACAAAACATTACTGAAAAGCATGAAAGAGTACGTATGAGAGAGAGAGAGAGAGAGAGAGAGAGAGAGAGAGAGAGAGAGAGAGAGAGAGAGAGAGAGAGAGAGAGAGAGAGAGAGAGAGAGAGAGAGAGAGAAGAGAGAGAGAGAGAGAGAGAGAGAGAGAAGGAGAGAGAGAGAGATAGAGAGAGAGAGAGAGAAAAAGAAGAAGAAGAAGAAGAAGCAGAAAGAAGCATGGGTAGGTAGGTAAAGAAGAGTCGTGGAGGGGACTGAGGGGAAACTGAGGGAAGGTGAAGGAAGGAGGGAGAGGGGGGGCGTTGGCTCCCCACAGCGTCCCACAAAGACCGCCAGGACATTACCAGACAATGGCGGCGGCCGAGTCTTTGCAGGGTTTGGCTTCTCTTAATGATGGACGCCCCCAACCCCCCGCCCCCTACCTCCCCCACCTCCTACAGTGCCTCCCCCACCTCCTACAGTGCCTCCTCATCCTCCTACAGTGCCTCCTACCCCTCCTTTCCCTCTCCTGCACCTTCCTCTTCCTCCTCCTTCCCCTCTCCTGTATCTCCTCCTCCTCCTCCTCCTTTTCCTCCAACTCTTCCTTCCCCTATCCTTATCTCCTTCTGTTCCTCCTACTCCTCCTTTCCCTCTCCTGCACCTTCCTCTTCCTCCTCCTTCCCCTCTCCTGTATCTCC
>JACEEZ010025847.1:0-2500 GCA_016584305.1 Chionoecetes opilio | reverse complement strand
TGGTGGTGTATGGGGGGGAGGGGGGGAAGGGGAGGGGGGGGGGAGAGGGAGGGAAAGGGGGGGAAGAAGGGGACAGCTGGGGGAGGAGGAGGAGGCTGGGGGAAGAGGGAGTGCTGAAACGAGTAAACCCCCAAAAAAGTGAAAAGGGGAAAAAGGGGGGGGTTTGGGGGGGGTGAGGGGGTTGGGGGGGGGTATAGGGAAGGGGTTATAGGCGTATGGGGAAATGATGGACTAGGAGGGGAGGGGGAGGGGAAAGGGGGGGGGGGAGGGGGGTAAAAGGGAGGCCCTCGAACAATTTTAAAAACAATAGTCAAAGTTGTATATGTTTTTGGGCGAGCATAAAACACCAGTCATTTTTTCCGTGGAAACCGTAAAGCCAGGTGTGTGTGGTTTGTGTGGTGGGGTGTGTGTGTGTGTGTGTGTTGGGTGTGTGTTTTGTGGTGTGTGTGTTTTGTGTGGTGTTTGGTGTGTGTGTGTGTGTGTGTGGGGTAAAAAAAGTGCAATTCCTCTGGACGTAAAATAAGAAGCGAAAGATTTAATTGATTAGTTAGAGAGAGAGGAGAGAGAGAGAAAAGAGAGAAGGAGAGAGGAAAGAGAGAGAGAGAGAGAAGAGAGAGAGAGGAGAGAGAGAGAGAGAGGAGGAAAAGAGGAGAGGGGAGAGAGAAGAGAGGAGAGAAGAGAGAGAGAGAGAGGAGAGAGAGGAGAGGGGAGAGAGAGAGGAGAGAGAGAGAGGGGGAGGTTGAAGAGAGGGAGGAGGGGGGGAGGGGGAGGGGGAGGGGAGGAGGGGAGGAGGAGGGGGGAGGGGAGGAGAGGGGAAAGGGGGAGGAGGGGGGGAGGGGGGGGAGGGGGGAGGAGGAGGGGGGGAGGGGGGAAAAAGGGAGAGTCTGTTTTCTTTTGATGGTTTTATTTCTTGGTTAATGGTTCATAAAGATGGGGGTAAAGGGTTTTGGTCCCCTGTTTGGGGGGGGGTGTGGTGGTGGTTTTTGTGTGTGTGTGTGTGTGTGTGTGTTGGGTGGTGTGTGAGTATGCAAGTGTGGTGCTGCATATAACTAAAAAAACCCCCTGTACCCCATCCCAAACACACACACACACACACACACCACACACACACACACACAACACACACACACAACACACACCACACACACACGCACACACACACACACACACACAAACCCCACACACACAAAACACAACACACACACGAGCTTTTTCCTTATATCAAAACTTCATCTTAACTATAAAACTTTGTAAAAATAACCCCAAAACCACACAAAATAACACCAAAAATACACAGACATAGTATAAACACGATGCAGAAATTCCTTAACAAGTAAAACGATAAATCCGGCTGCGATAAGCGGGGGTTTTTTGGGTTTGGATTAAAACATTTAAAAGAGAGAGAAGAGAGGAGAAGAGAGAGAGAGAGAGAGGAGAGAGAGGAGAGAGAGAAGAGCGAGGAGGAAGAGAGAGAGAGAGAGAGAGAGAGGAAAAGAGGAGAGAGAGAAGGAGAGAGAGGAGAGGAAGAGAGAAAAGAGTTTATACATTTCCCAAATTTTGTTCCCCATTTTAGGTCATTTTTTTTCAATTACCAAGGAGAGAGAGAGAGAGAGAGGGGAGGAGAGAGAGAGGAAGAGGGAGAGAGGAGAAGAAAGAGAAGAGAGGAGGAGAGAGAGAAGAGAGGAAAAGGGGGTCAACAGGGGGAAGGGTTGAGAGAGGAGAGGGAGGAGAGGGAAGGGGAAAGCCAGGTTTGCTAGTGAGGCAGGAGGGGAAAGAAGAGGGCAGAACGCGAAAAGGGGAAACAGTATAGAGGAAAATAATTACAGGGGAAGGAGGGGAAAAAGGGAAAGGGGAAATCCAAGGGGAGAAAAGATCTTAGTTATGATTATCTGCTGGTTTTGGGGGGGAGAGAGGGGAAGTGAGGGGAAATGAGGGGTGTTAAGGAGGGGAAGAGAGGGGAAATGAGGGGTGTAAGGAGGGGAAAGAGAGGGGAAATGAGGGGTGTAAGAGGGAAAGAGAGGGGAAATGAGGGGTGTAAGGAGGGGAAAGGAGGGGAAATAAGGGGTGAGGGGAGGTTTGAGGGGACGGAATGGAGTACCTGAGGGGAAAAAACGTGAAAAAATGTATAAAAAGAAATCAGAAACTTCCACATGATACGAATTTTTCTGTATGTAAAGAAAATAATATCATAAATCAAGGAAAAAATGTAATATTGTACAGACGCAAGAAATGAATGACCAAGTGAATTAAGGGAAAAATAGGCGTAGATGAATAATACAGAAAAAATAATAAGAAATAAATAATAATGAAAATGAATAATGAATAATGATAAGGAAATATATATAAATGTTTTTTGGCGGGAAAGTCTTACAAGAAAAGGGAAAGGGAAAAAAAAAAAAAGGGGGGGGGGAAAAGGGTTAAAAAATTTTAGAAAGAAGAAGAGGAAAGGGGAAAGGGGAGGAAAAAGAAGAGGGGAGAGAGAGAGAAGGAGAGGAGAGAG
>JACEEZ010025846.1:21562-31562 GCA_016584305.1 Chionoecetes opilio | reverse complement strand
ATTTTGCTCCGTAAATTTGGTCAGTAAATCCCCCCAGTCCCCCTCATAATACTTAAAAATACCTCCCTCCACCAGCTTTGGACTCAAAATTCCTTCATTTCGGTTCCCTTTATCATCCCTGTCCACCAAAAATTGACTCAATAATCCCAAAAAAATTGTCACTGTTTTTAAAAACCCCATTACCTTTTAAAAAGTCCTTTCCCCCCCTCCCCTTTCACAAATACTCCCACTTTCTACTAAATGCCCACTACTTTCTACTACTACCCCACTACTATATGTTTCACTACTAATCCTCACTACCCACTATCTACTACTAAATATAATCCCACCCACTACTACAACAAAATTTCTACTCCCACTACTACTACAACAAAATATACTAATACTACACACTACAACTCTAAACCCCAATACTATTACTACTACTGACTACTACTTCTACTACTACTTAACCCCACTACTACTACCCAAAAACAAAAACAAAAAAACAAAAACAACAACAAACAAAAACAAAAACAACAACAAAAACAAAAACTACGACTACTCTACTTTCCACCCAAATAACTCCCCACTGCCCGTGAAAAAAGACAATGGTCTTTTAATTGTTTACCACCGAAAAATTTCCCTCATTACTGACAAATGCGCTTAGTCCCCGGAACGAAATTTTTGCAAGGGTTGGGAATTTTAAAACAAAGCGAAAGTAGCCAAATTCCCCAGTTCTATTTCGCATTATTGCAAGGGGGGGTGTGTGGTGTGTGTGTGTGTGGGGGGTGGGGGTGTGTGTGTGTGTGTGTGTTTTTGTGTGGGGGTGTGGGGGTGTGTTTTGGGTGTGTGTGTGTGTGTGTGTTGGGGTGGAAAGAGATGCTGGGCAATCTGGAACATATAAAACAAGAAAAAAGGGGAGCAAGGGAAATAGGGGGGAAGGAAAAAATTTTAATTAGGAAAAAAGTAAAAAAAGAAAAAGGTTAAAAAGGAGGGATAAAGGGAGAGAAGGAAGGAGGGAAGAAACGAATGGTAGAGAAGGGGTGAAGGGAGGGAGGGAAGGGGGAAAGAAAGGAACGAGGGGAAGAAGCACAGTAGAGGAGATATGATAATGAAAAAAAAAGGAATTGAGAAATGAAGGAAGGATGGAGGAAGGAGGCAAACTAACGAGCCAATAAAGCAATGAGTCAATGAACTAACGAACGAGGACACGGACAAATAAACGAACCAATACCAGCCAACCAACGAATGAACAACAAATGAACGAACAAACGAGCCCATGAAACCACCCAACCACCGAACGAACAAACGAGCCCGGAACCACCGAACGAACAAACGAGCCATGAACCACCGAACGAACAAACGAGCCCATAAAACCACCGAACGACGAACTATCATAACCAGACGAGAGAAAAATCCTCGGTATGCGGAAGAAAGGATAAAAGTGGAAGAAAATGCAGGAGAGAGAGAGAGAGAGAGAGAGAGGAGAGAAGAGAGGAGAGGGGAGGAGAGAGAAGAGAGAGAGAGAGAGAGAGAGAGAGAGAGAGAGAGAGAGAGAGAGAGACGAGAGGAGAGGAGAGAGAGAGAGAGAGAGAGAGGGGAGAGAGAGAAAAAAAAAAAAAAAAAAAAAAAATCATAACATAAAACAATAAGTCTGAAAAGATAACTCAAGTCGAAGTCGTAAGTCAATGAAAAGGATAAACAAAATAATATTAATAATTAAAAAAATAGAGAAACAAAATTTGGATACACAGAGAATTAAAAAGCTAGATATAAAAAAGGTAAAGCAAAGCAGAGAAGGAAGAAAAAATACCCCTGTTAAAACCCTGTTCACTTATCCACCTGACTACGCAATGAACAAATAAACAAAAGGAAAATATCGAAATGACATTTTTTCCCTCCAACTTTACAAACAAAAAAAAAATGAATGAATATATAGATAGATAAAAAGAATACGGTTAAAAGCACACAACACAAAGTAATATTATGATCTGCACAAGCGACTGCCATACCTACCATATAGCTACCTACCCCCTACCACTATACCTATACTATAACAAAACTACCATACCTACCCTACACTACAACTTTTAGGCGAGTTTACATCACATTTATTGAAGAAAAAAAAAAAAAACCTCTACTGCTATAGTCAATTTTAGTCATGTGGTCAAAAATTTTCACATTTTTTTTCAACTAGACTCAAATCTACCCCTTCCATTACTCTATAGCTTTCCATTATAGCAATCTAACAAGTGTGCATGATGGAAAGGAGTTAAATTTGTACTATATAGCTTTCATTTAGATATTTAACAAGTGTGCATGATGGAGAACGTTATTAAAAACTCCATAACTTTCATTATATCAATCAATCAATCATTGGGGCATACGCCGGGGGGCGCGTCGCCTCGCCCACCCTACGACGCCACTCCCGGGGTCACCACGCGCGAGTTCCCATGCAGGCTCCTTTCCCATACCAAGCAGCTCTCGACAAGAAACATCAACTTGCCCCAGCCAGAGCCTTGTGGGCGCCCCCTTGGCCTCCTCCACGCCGGATTTTCTCTTACAGATACAACCCCATGGGAAGGATCGGTTTCAGGGTAGCATGCCACATGCCCATATAGCCGAAGTTGGCGCTGCGGACTATGCAGGTAATAGGCCCGATTCAGTCTCACGGTGCAATCGCTGATTTGACACGTAATCATCCCAGCGATACCCCATGATTCTGCGAAGACACTTATTACCAAAGGCATTGATTCGTCTCTTCAAGTCACTATTTAGTGTCCATGTCTCACAACCATAGAGTAAGACAGGGATCACAAGCGACTTGAAGATCCGGATCTTTGTCCTCCTGCACAGGTACCGACAACGCCAAATACTCCCGCTGAGCGAGTCCATAACACCGTGGGCTATGCCAATCCGCCGTAAGACTTCTTGACGTGACCCGCCGTCATTATGGACTGCGCTACCAAGGTATGTAAAACTTTCCAAGATCTCAATGTCCTCGCCACACGAATGAACAGACTGTACTGCTTCATCTAGTAAGTCTCCAAACACCTGGACCTTGGTCTTGAGCCAGGAGACCTCAAGTCCCAAAGGCTTTGCCTCCTCGTGCAGCGCCTCGAGAGCCATCACCAGGACCTCCAGCGACTCAGCAAAGATTACTGCATCATCGGCAAAAACAAGATCAGTGATCTTGGTGTTGCCGACGGATGCTCCACAATCACTTTGATCTACAACCCTGTCCAATACCCAGTCCATACAAGCATTGAACAGTGATGGGGCAAGGACGCACCCTTGCCTCACTCCTGTATTCACAGGAAAGAAGCTGGAGACACCTGCCCCACACTTCACAGCACTCTCAGTCCCAGAATACAGACCAGTTATCAAACCAATAGTCCTTGCAGGAATCCCTCGAAGTCGCAGAAGATCCCAGAGTGACTCACGATGCACTGAGTCAAACGCCTTCTTGAGATCAACATAGGCTGCAAGCATCCCCTGTCGAAACTCACGTCGGCGTTCCACCAGGACACGAAGCGCTAGGATACGGTCCGTTGTTGACTTACCAGGCGTGAACCCAGACTGCTGAGGTCTCTGATGCTTCACCAGATGACTGCGAATTCGTGTCAGCAAAAGATGGGCAAGCACCTTGCCTGGTACGCTGAGCAGTGTAATACCGCGGTAATTGTTGCAGTCCTGACGGTCCCCTTTCCCTTTCCAGATAGGGACGACCAGCCCCCTTTTCCAGTCAGGAGGAATGGTACCTGATTGCCACACGGCAGTCAGGACAGCATGCAACCCGCGGATCATGGCCTCACCCCCAGCTTTGAGGAGCTCCGCACTGATATTACAAACACCAGCTGCCTTTCCACCCTTCAACTTTGCTACAGCCTCTCTGACTTCGTCAAGAGAGGGTGCGGTTTCGTCAATGGGAGGATCGGCATCCACTGCCTGTAACCCAGTGGTGTGAAGCTGCTCAGTTGGAGGGTCCACCGTGAGCTTTCATTATAGCTATCTAACAATTGTGTATGATGAAAAAGTTTATAATATTCAATAGTTTTCATTATAGCTATTTAACAAGTGTGTATGATGGAGAAGAGTTATTAATACTCCACAGCTTTCATTATAGCTATCTAACAAGTGTGTATGATGGAGAAGAGTTATTAATACTCCACAGCTTTCATTATAGCTATCTAACAAGTGTGTATGATGGAGAAGAGTTATTAATACTCCACAGCTTTCATTATAGCTATCTAACAAGTGTGTATGATGGAGAAGAGTGGGAAGGACAACATAGGCAAGATGGATGTGATAGGTAGAAGGGTCATCGTATCACCCTGCTATCGCCACAGCCATGCCTTCCTCAGCTCCGTTCGAACACATACTTCATCCCAGTGCCCCTCCAATGCCGCCCATGTGCTGCCCTTTTTGTAGGATAAACTGCTGACCGACTCTGCCTCATGTCTCTTTATTCTGTCCCTCTTTTCTTTCATGTCTTTTTTTCTATCTCGCTCTCTTTTCATGTATCAAAAAGTCGAGTAACGAGAAGTATTGAATAGAGTCAATAACGTTACAGCCTTTTCTCGTCCCCTTTTGTGTGAGAATATTGGATCAGCACTTTCATTTCTTTCTATTTATATGACTCAATAATGCTCGGATATATCTACCTTTTTTCTCTCTCACGAAATCCATACATGCCATGGATGTATGCAATATAAGGGATTCAATGTTTACCATGAACCCTTTTTCAATTTTGTTTTACATATTTGGTTATAATGTTCCTTTGGTTAATGTTTGAAATGAAAACTTTTTATTTAGTTATCTTATAGTTTTGGTTATCCAGTAAAGTTATTTTTTTTAATGATCGAACACTAACCACTACCTTAATGTATAGGGGAAAGCGGGGCAGGTGGCATCGAGGGTAGGTTGCATCATTGCCTCTAACTCGCATGTTATCACACGTACATCGTCTTAATACTACTACTACTACTACTCTACTACTACTACTACTACTACTATAAACTACTACTACTACAACTACAACAATAATAATAATAAAAACAGTTAATGCGAGTTAGAGGCAATGATGCAACCTACCCTCGATGCAACCTGCCCCGCTCTCCCCTACATCAACATTCTTATAAATAATACTCATTCACATTTTCACGCCGCTAAGTACTAGGTAGGTAAGTATTTAGAGACACAAACCATGAATGTACGTCTGAGGCGAGATAGATATTTTGTCGTGACTTACATATTTCATGTTTTGTACATCTTACATATTTACATGTTTTGTTCAATGCCTTAAAAACCCAATTTCTTCACCTATCTACTCGACAAAACCTACCAGATAACGATCCCCTCTTCTTCAATGACACTCAACTGTCTCCTTCTTCTACAATGAACATTCTAGGACTATCCTTTACTAAAAATCTGAACTGGAAATCTCACATCCCACCTCTTGCTAAAACAGCTTCTAAGAAGTTAGGTGTCCTGTGGCGTCTGCGTTCTTTTTTTTCTCCCTTCCAGTTACTTGCTCTCTACAGGGGCCATATCCGCCCATGTATGGAGTATGTCTCACATGTTTGGGGAGGATCCACTCATACAGCTCTCCTAAACAGGGTTGAGTCAAAAGCTTTTCGTCTCATCAACTCCCCTCCTCTGACTGACTGTCTTCAATCTTTAAATCACCGCCACAATGTTGCTTCTCTTGCTATCTTCTACCGTTACTTTCATGCTCACTGCTCTTCTAAACTTGCTAACTGCATGCCTCCCCCCCTCCCGCGGCCTTGCTGCACAAGACGTTCTACTCATTACACTGGTCGACCAAAACAATGTTTGAATTCGTTCAGGGTTTTGGAATAGCTATTTTGTGCCTGATCAAAATGGCTTGCTTTTTCTCACACGTCATAGTTTTTGAAATTCTGCATTTAAAATTTTAATAGCTATTAAATTTTATAGTATATATAATTAATCTAAACAATCCCCCTACGTTAATTAAATTTCTCGGTAATTTAAATTATGGTGGTGCCTGCGGTTTTATTAGGCCCTAATGTACATATCTGGAAAAAAAATATACTTAATTATTTTCCCAAAATATATCCAAAAATGTGCCACACTTGGAAAATATCCAAAAAATTGAAAAACACAGATTTTTGACTTTTTTTATGTATATATATCTGGTTTTTTTGGGAAACCCAAAACTTCGAATTTTTTTTGAGAGAAAGATGCGTTTAGTTCGAAGAACAGTCAGATCTAGACTTTTCTTCAAAAAAACAGTCAGATCTAAAATTGGTCCACTCACTTTTATCATAAGTGTGAAAAATCACAAAGTTTTCCATGGGTGTCAACATAAAAGCAGTAACAGAGCTTGTTTCCATTTGAAAAAGCTTGAAATTCTTTTGTCTTGACGAAACGGGGGTGATGAGAACTCCTTCTTGTAGAAATTTCCTTTCCTTTGAGACGAGACCCAAAGGACTTCACTTTTTCCTTGGGTAGATCTAGGTCCCTAGCAAGGTCTTTGTAGCTTTTCCCTGATGATAAATTTGGGGCTCTCTGTTGTCTGCCATTTCTTAAAAGTCTTATCCAGGGGATTACCTCCTCTTCGAATTGATTCCTATAGAATTGTTTGGGAAAACATTTGGAACGGGAGATAGGACCATTTGGGACGGCCTGATGGCAGGGTACGTCAGGATACTGATTTTAGCTCGCGTTTTTATAATATCCTTTTGATGTTTGTGGGCAGAAGTAGCAGTCAGTATTGGGTCCTTTTGTTCACGCCAAACCATTGGGATGCCGAATGCCATGCCTGATGGCCCTTTGCCCCGCATCCATTCTTCAAGTGGTTCACACAGGGGGTTTTGCACTTGGGGGCCCACTTCTTTTCTTGATCACCTATACGGGACTTGAATAAGCAGATAAGCTGTTTAAAAATTCTTTGTAAAGGTTTTTTAGACTTCAGGGGTAAAAATTTCCCCAAAATGTAACAAAAAAAATGTCCGATGCATTCCCCAAATTACGGCGCTCCATCCAGCCCGGTACAAGGTACTATATCGGTAACCAACTAAAATTAGGATCCCCTAAAACAAACAATCATATCTGCAAAGAAAAAAGAAAATGTTTTTAAAAATTGTAAAAGCGTACGATCAGTAGTAAAAAATATTTAAAAGCCTGTAACCCTCGCCCAATACGCAGCGCGCACACCCCCCCCGCTCACTGCACAAACCCCCTGACCCCCCCAAAAAAACGCACTGGCCCTAAATAGCTTGAGAAAAGAAAAGATTAAGATTTAGAAATGAAAACATTGGTGAAACCTATTTCTGTGCTATTTGTATCCCATATTTTTTCATGAATTGCGTCTGGTTCTTCAAAAAATGGACGTCGATGAGTTAATTGAACATCCAGATTCGATTCAGCAGGGTCGATTACCATAATCTGCTTCATTTAGTCTCAGAACCATATCTTCAATTTTTTTTTGCTGACCAGTGTTATCATCCCTATTCTGTCCATCTTCCTAATGCAAGAGTTAATCAGTATCTTTACTCTTTCATCCCTTTCACTGGTAAACTCTGGAACTCTCTTCCTGTTTCTATTTTTCCACCTTCCTACGACTTACATACGACTACGATCTTTTCACGAGAAGAGTAACAAGACACCTCCCGAACTAAATTGGGCCCCCCCCTTTTTTTATTCTCTTACTGTCTACTTTATAGGGACTGGCAACTAAGCAGGCTTTGTGTTACCGCTTTTCGTTGTGCCCTTGGCCAGTCTTTTGTGATGTAAAAAAAAAATATATATATTTCATTTCGTGCACAGCTTTGACCACAACTGTGAGGCATGATTGAGGGTGCGTCACAGGTGTAGCTCCCCTCACCTGGCCACAGTGACAGACACCAACTCCCACGGGGCAACACGACTCACATGAAACATTAAGGAGCTCATCAATATATCCTACGCTTCCATTTCTCATCACCTTTATCACAGAAAGTACAACGCGCATGCAGTTTTCTACGAGGGGAGTCTCCAATAAAGATACATCGTACTTTCTACAAATTTGTGCAGGAAAGAAGAGAATAAGCCAGCAGAAAGAAAGACAAGAAAAGCTAGAAAGACGAGCTAGAAAAAGTCTGTCTTGTAAATAGAAGAGTGATATAAAGAAAAATATATTAAGCGCAAACTATTGATCTGGTGATTCTATTATTAATACAAAATTGGGCACAAATTTGGGTTTTAATTAGTAACTCGGCGACAATATCTGGGTACAATGAGACCAGCGAGAGGCACGAGCGGCGCCCCGGGTGATTGGTTAAGTGGTATTGGAAGGAAGTCAATGAAAACCACACACACACACAACAAAACACACACACACACACACACACACACCCACACACACACACACACACACACCAAAACACACCACACACACACACACACACACACACACACACGACACACACCACACACACATATAACACACAAATATACACACACACACACACATATATTACACACAAAATACACACACACCACACACCACACACACACACACACACATATACACACAAATACACACACACACACACACACATATATTACACAAAACCCCACACACACGACACACACACACACACACACACACACACACCACACATACACACATAACCACACACACACACACACACACACACACACACACACACACACACACACCACACACACACACCAATACATACACACACACACACACATACACACAATACACACCACACACACACACACACACACACACAAACACAACCACCAAAACACACACACACATAACACACAAATACACACACACACACATACACACACACAAACACACACACACACACATACACACAAATACACACACACACACATATACACACAAATACACATACCACACACACACAACCCCAATACCATCACCACAACAATCAAAAAAAACACCACACACACACACCACACACACACACACACCACAACACACACACACACCACAATATATATATATATATATACACAAATACACACACACACGTGTATGCGTGTGTGTGTGTGTGTGTGTGTGTGTGTGTGTGTGTGTGTGTGTGTGTGTGTGTGTGTGTGTGTGTGTGTGTGTGTGTGTGGTGTGTGTGTGTGTACACTGGGAAAATTTGGGTTAATGTCATCACGCTATTAAAAAAAATGACGGAAGTAAATAATGAAGCAGATTAATGAGCACTTAAAGAATGAGCTCATTAGTATTCTCTCTCTCTCTCTCTCCTCTCTCTCTCTCTCTCTCTCTCTCTCTCTCTCTCTCTCTCTCTCCTTTTCTCTCTCTCTTCTCTCTCTCTCTCTCTCTCTCTCTCTCTCTCTCTCTCTCTCTCTCTCTCTCCTCTCTCTCTCTCTCTTCTCTCTCTCTCTCTCTCTCTCTTTCTCCACACACACACACACACACAGACCGGTGGCTCCATCCTTTACCTCTAATTCAATCTTGCCCTATTCCAAGCTGCAGCCCTTCCGCCCTCAAGCCAGAGAGGCGCAAGGCAGACAGTAGCTTGGCGCCTCCCTCCCTGGGTACGCCGTTCAGCCCTGCCTCAGCCCGCGGCACTCGGCGACGCTCCATCTCTCCCCCTCTGGAGCAAGTTGTGGCCTTCTTCCCGCTGACTTGAGAGGGATATAAATCAATGTTTACTATCCGATCGCCGCTCCGTCTCCTCTCTTCCTTTTACCCCATCTCTTACTCCTCTAGTACTCTTATAGGTACTCTAGTCCTCTTCCTCCTCTGATGTTTTGGGACTCTTACTCCTTTCTCTCCCTCCTCTTCCTCCCCTGATGTTGGTACTCTTACTCCTTCTCTCCCTCCTCTTCCTCCTCTGATGCTTGCTACTCTTACTCCTTCTCTCCCTCCTCTTCCTCCTCTGATGTTGCTACTCTTACTCCTTCCTCCTCCTCTTCCTCCTCTGATGTTGCTACTCTTACTCCTTCTCTCCCTCCTTTCCTCCCCTATTTCTCCTAT
>JACEEZ010025846.1:0-13271 GCA_016584305.1 Chionoecetes opilio | reverse complement strand
GTAAATCTTTTCCCACACTCTAACATCAAATCTTAACCACGTGTGTCAGGGTTGTGTTGTGAGGTCACTCTTTGTAGTTAATCTTTTCCCACACTCTAAACATTCATATTTCTTAACACCACTGTGTGTCAGGGTGTGTTTGGTGAGGTTACCCATTGTAGAAAATCTTTTCCCACACTAAACATTCATAATTCTTAACACCACTGTGTGTCAGGGTGTTTGGTGAGGTCACTCTTTGTAGTAAATCTTTTCCCACACTCTAAACATTCATAATTCTTAACACCACTGTGCGTCAAGGAATGTTGCTCAAGCTTACTCTTGTATTTGAATGTTTTGTCACACTGCTGACACTTCAGCTCACTGTGTGCTTTGTGGCCCGAGCTGCCTGCCTCCAGGTGATTCTTGCCATTACACCTGTGCCTCCCCACACCTGAGGCAGGCTGATCCTGCTGCTCCCGGCCACTCATGCTGCTGCCCGGCCCCACAGCCTCCACCGCAGCAAGACTCCCGCCAACAAACGCGACGGCCGGTCCTGCAGGAACCCTCGGGGATGCCGCAACGAGCCGGGTCAGTGCCGGGCGGGGCAGCCGGCTTGGACTGTGACCTCAGCACAGCGGCGTAGCTAGGTATTTATGATTGGGTGGGCACCTGGGAGGGCACAGCTGACTATGGGTGGGCACTAGATGAGCTGAACAAGCTCATACAGCTGAGGAGTTTGGTGGGGACTGGGGACTTACTTTCACTTACAGTGCCAAGACCCCCCTCCTCTTGCATATTTTGCATTCTGACCAATATCAAGAGTTTATCTGATGTCATGTCGTATGGACTATGGAAGGTTATTGATTATTCTAGGAGTGTGTGTTGAGTACTGTAGGGTATCATCCAGATGCTGATGGGGAACGAAATAAAGCAGTCATGACAAAAAATGAAATACATATATTACCACTTATACAAAATAGAAATAACATAATTGATACTGAAAATAAAAAAGAATGCAGAAGTTTTAAAGCAGCAGGCAAATAAAATAAAAATTTCCACTGAGAAAGTGAAAATACCTCACTTAAGCAGAATTCTTTTGTTCTTGTGGCTCTCAGCAAACTTATCAACAAATTCTTCTAAATCAAGGCTTTTAACTCGCCTGCTTTCAATTGACAACACAGCAAGATTACCTAATCTCTCATTGCCCATTGTATTTCTCAGTGTAGTTTTGATTAATTTCAGAGCAGAAAAACTTCTCTCTGCTGAAGCTGATGACACAGGTAATACTACAGAAATTTTGGCCAGTCTGTAGAACTCAGGAAATGCCTCTTCATATGGACCAAGAATTCTCACCAAATCTAACAGTGATTTGGGGTTTTCATTGTCACTTACATCCTTATAGCGTCTTTCTAACATGCGTTTTGCAGAGTGCAGCTCATGGTTAAAGTAATCGTCCAGACCCATTTTTTTTTTCCCTAATTATGTTGAATGTACATTCAAAACACCTAATCCACCAAAAATAATTGATTTCCAGGCCTTATTTCCGTAAAAACAAGACTTTTGTAAAAAGCGCGCGAAATAAAAAATCTTCCCTCCAACAGGGCTACGACTGTTATTGATGACGTCAGAACAGGGACGCCCGCAGACACTCTGTCTGACACCTGTCGGCAAATGTTATGATGAGCGATTGTACTTCGGTGTCAGACAGTGAATCTGTCGCTGTGACCGACACTTTTCCCACACACACGCCTGCACACACGCCTCCTTCCCACACACACGCCTGCGCACCAACACCCTTCTGCACAAAAAAAACCCCCAACACACTACTTGCACAGCGTGAAGAGCGGCACGTGTGGGGAAAGGGTCGTGGTGTGCAGGCGTGTGTGTGGGAAGGAGGCGTGTGTGCAGCGTGTGTGTAAGAAGGGTGTCGGTGCCTTGTGTGAGACGTGTGGTGGGAAGGAGGCGTGTGTGTGGGAGTGCGTGTGTGCAGGCGTGTGGTGTGCAGGCGTCTGTGTGAGAAGGGCGTGTGTGTGGAAGGAGCTGTGTGTGGGAAGGGGCGTGTGTGCAGGCGTGTGTGTGTGGGGGGGCGGTCAGGGTGTGGTGGGATGGGGTCGGTGTGAAAGGCGTGTGTGTGGGAAGGAGCGTGTGTGCAGGCGTGGTTTTGGGGGAAGGAGTCCTTCACCTATCGTTTGTTGTGCTATAGAAAAAGCGTGGGTGGGGAATAGGGTTTTGGGTGGGTAAAACATTGGAAGAGTTTGCTCACCCCAAATCATCTTATTTTTTTACCCTAACCAACTAACCACAAAGTATTTGTAAACAACTAAGGTTTTACCTAACCCCCAAAATCTATCAATAATCCTAATTAAAAAATCTAACCTAACCTAACCTTAACCACAAAGTATACCTAACCTAACCTAACCTAACCTTAACCACAAAGTATACCTAACCTAACCCATTAACCAAAGTATACCTAACCTAACCTAACCTAACTTAACCACAAAGTATACCTAACCTAACTAACCTTAACCACAAAGTATACCTAACCTAACCTTAACCACAAAGTATACCTAACCTAACCTTAACCACAAAGTATACCTAACCTAACCTTAACCACAAAGTATACCTAACCTAACTAACCTAACCTTAACCACAAAGTATACCTAACCTAACCTAACCTTAACCACAAAGTATACCTAACCTAACCTAACCTAACCTTAACCACAAAGTATACCTAACCTAACCTTAACTACAAAGTATACCTAACCTAACCTAACCTAACCTTAACCACAAAGTATACCTAACCTAACCTTAACCACAAAGTATACCTAACCTAACCTAACCTAACCTTAACCACAAAGCATACCTAACCTAACCTAACCTTAACCACAAAGTATACCTAACCTAACCTAACCTTAACCACAAAGTATACCTAACCTAACCTAACCTTAACCACAAAGTATACCTAACCTAACCTAACCTTAACCACAAAGTATACCTAACCTAACCTAACCTAACCTTAACCACAAAGTATACCTAACCTAACCTAACCTTAACCACAAAGTATACCTAACCTAACCTTAACCACAAAGTATACCTAACCTAACCTAACCTTAACCACAAAGTATACCTAACCTAACCTTAACCACAAAGTATACCTAACCTAACCTAACCTTAACCACAAAGTATACCTAACCTAACCTAACCTAACCTTAACCACAAAGTATACCTAACCTAACCTAACTGGACTTAGAATTTTTTGAGGCACCTCATATTTCATAGCGGTCGTGGGGGTTTAAACCCAAAGGGCCGAGCGCACGCTGGAACCTTTACAGATGTGAAGTACAATAAGCATACAATACAGTGCGGTAGTTCATTTCAGTCAAAGCCGGAAGGATGAGTTCCAAAGTATTTCCCAGGCGTGTGTGTGGGAAGGGTGTCGGTGTGCAGGCGTGTGTGTAGGAAGGAAGCGTGTGTGCAGGCGTGTGTGGGGGAAGGAGGCGTGTGTGTGGGAAGGGTGTCGGTGTGCAGGCGTGTGTGTGGGACGGAGGCGTGTGTGCAGGCGTGAGTGTGGGAAGGGTGTCGGTGTGAAGGCGTGTGTGTGGGACGGAGGCGAGTGTGCAGGCGTGAGTGTGGGAAGGGTGTCGGTGTGCAGGCGTGTGTGTGGGACGGAGGCGTGGGGCTGTGGTGGGAAGGAGGCGTGTATGCAAGCGTGTGTGTGGGAAGGAGGCGTGTGTGTGGGAAGGGTGTCGGTGTGCAGGCGTGTGTGTGGGAAGGAAGCATGCTGCACCCATAAAGGATGCGTGCATGTGGCATATAGCAAATAAAATCTATCAGAAACACCCAAATATCTTCAAGTACTATTATATTTATCTCTGTGTTTACGTGCTCTGATCAAGCGCGGGAAGAGGAGCCTCCCTGATGCTACGTCACGGAGCCTGAGCCTGAGCGTCTGCAATCTTGAGTGTGTTTGAGAACTCGGGTGAATTTGCAGATTTTGATTGCGGATTATTTAAAAACGGCTGACTGGATACAAAAAGTGACGACGTATTGTTGATATACTCGTTAATGGCTATGATTTGATTGCATTAAATCAGGAATGATGGAATGGTCTGGACGATTACTTTAAGATCTTCCTCATTAGCACGAAATGCATGAATAAGTCCAGACATTTTCTCAAAAGATAAGAACTCTTTAACTTTGTGGAGTCAGTGCCTGTAATGCTTTCATAAGTTCACATGCTTCATTATTGAAGCGCCTTGTCATTTCTGTTAACATATGATCTAGAATAGGATAGAAGAAGTTAATTCGTGTTGAATCCTTAACACTGAAATCAGAGTGTGTGCTCCGTGACTGTTTTCCAATATAATCAGTAACAACAAAATCCTGCAATTTTGTAGATAGTTTCCGTTTCCTTGGTGATCTACACATTCTACACTCTGAAGTATCAAAACCATGAGCTGCTGAGTTTCTCTCAACTTCATCCCACAAAGCATCAAAAGAGGCTGGGTCTGACCGCATTTCTTCAAGGTGGGCTCTTACAGTTTCAATTAATTCTACAGCTTTTACCATGTCAAGATTGGCTGATTGTAGCAAATTTTATAACTGATTTATCCTACTAAGAATATGTGTCATAATGGCTAGCTTCATAGCAAACCCAGCATCTATTTGACCTAAAAGTCCTCCTGCATCAATAGCTCTGTCAGCATTGCAGTCATTTGATAAACCTTCTAGAACACGCAGAACGACATTCAGTCTCTCTTTCATTACTTTGCAAGTATCATACCTGCAAGCCCATCTGGTATCTGAAAGTCGTTGTAGCTCTCTAGTTTGCTCATTGGAATACATTTCCTTTTGCACATCCAACCATTTTGCATGGACATAAGATCCACTGATGAATACATACAGTTTTTCCAATAATGAGAAGAACTGTGCAGTCAAGAGGGAGACACGTACCAATTAAGTACCAACACAAGGAATTATAGAAAATTTGTAAGGGTAACTGGTGTAATTTAGTTATGTTCGTTGCTATTAAAAGTGATCAATAGAAAGTATATGGATTTAACTCACTCAGAGGCATGTTTCTTTCTTTCAAGTAGAGGATTAATATTTATTGTATTTGAGGTCGAGGGTAAGTCATCAGTAGAAATTATTTATAATACTCCATGCATGCTCCCTCAGTCCTACCTAGTGGAACACGGCTCCCACACCACACGGCAGCCGTGGCCAGTGGGTGGGCACCTGGGCGGGCACCGGCTTCTCGTGGGTGGGCACGTGCCCACCCAGGCCCACCCGTAGCTACGCCACTGCCTCAGCACCTGCAACAGTGGTGACAGTCAGCACACAGAGAGCCACGCGCTGCCCTGTTAACTGAGACCCTGACAAATTTTTCCCGGCCAAATTTTAGTGCTTTTTCTGGTAGAGATTCAGTGTTTTTAATGAAAACGGCGACCATAAAATTCGGTGATGAAATTATTATTATTTTTTTTTAATATGGGTTTCCGGAAAATAAAACAATCTCCATTACATAAAGCAGCTATTGTAGGCCAGGAACAATGAGTCTGTGTCTCTGAAAACGCCCGCGCAGTCCTCGTGCATTATTACCGTGTGTGTGGTGTTGTGAGGAGGAACCCTGGGAGCCCTGGTGGTGATGTCCTGGCAGGCTGTGTGTGTGTGGTGTTGTGAGGAGGAACCCTGGGAGCCCTGGTGGTGATGTCCTGGCAAGCTGTGTGTGTGTGTGTGGGATTTCAAGTCACTCCGGCCCCTAGTTTCTCCGGCCCTCCGTCACTCCGGTCCCCCCCCTGGTCACTCCGGCCTACCCTCCTGGTCACTCAGGCCGCCAATAAAATATGAAACTATGTTGGTGGAAAGTGACATTGTTTATTCTGTAATGCTGCCACACACCAACACTAGTACAGTACTTTAGATTGGCTATAAGGAACATAGTAATAGGCTTTCACTGCATCAATTTATTACGTACCGTAGATAACACTAAAGTCGCCAGGACAACGTTTTTTTCGATGTACAGACATCTGATGGCGTTCATACTTACATTTGTACATCCATGATTTCAGTAGAGTTAGAAGGGGCTATCTGGAGAGTCTGTGTCATTTTGTGTCTTCATCTGAGTTATATTATGGTTATAAATGAACAAATTACCAAAATATCAACCGAGTGGCGACCTACACTAAGATTGCCAGCTAGTGTTTATGTTCTGAGTGTCCCGCTGTCGTCGTCGCCCGAAAAAAAACGAGTAGTGAAATTTGAAACCGGATATACTTGCAGTAATAAAGCATAAAACAACGCTGAAACAGGGTAGATTATACAGTCATGATAATTATAAACTACTGTGTATCATCTTTAGTCTCACAGGCAAATCAGTAGTGATGCTATTTACACAAACTTACTTAGTCATTTACACAAAATTTAATTATATAGCTGTATATAAAAATGAAATATGCGTTCAAGTAAAAAAAAAAGTACTAGCTAAAATAAATATGTAGCTCTCTAAAAATATGCGTCCAAGTAAAAAAAACAAGTACTAAAATATATCTGTATATAAAAATGTGCATCCAAGCTCTTTGTGCTTCGAAACAAACAGGGTTCAAACAGTTCATCAGAAGCATCCCAGGTATCGAATCCTGTGAGTGAATCTCGTGAGTGGTCGTTGCTTAACCTTCGAGCTTCGAGACAAACAGGGTTCAAACAGTCCATCAGAAACATCCCAGGTATCGAATCCTGTGATGGGAGCATATAACTATATATGCTGTGTTATTACAGGTTCAATCTGTATTTATTGTACGTAAATATATCCAGGATCAAATCCAGTGGATATTATATATTTATGAAATATATTTTTTCATTTGTATTTGTATGAAATAAAGTAGAAGCATACATTTTTTTTTTAAATATCTAGATTAATTTAAAAAATGTACACACTTCATGGGCTCGAACACGCAGACACGTACACTCAGCTCAGAGAGGCCGCAGTGACTAGGGTTGAACCTTTGAGAGGCCGGAGTGACCGGGGCCGGATGAACTAGGGGCCGGAGTGACCGGGGCCGGATGAACTAGGGGCCGGAGTGACTTGTTTCGGTGTGTGGTGTTGTGAGGAGGAACCCTGGGAGCCCTGGTGGTGATGTCCTGGCAGGCTGTGTGTGTGTGGTGTTGTGAGGAGGAACCCTGGGAGCCCTGGTGGTGATGTCCTGGCAGGCTGTGTGTGTGTGGTGTTGTGAGGAGGAACCCTGGGAGCCCTGGTGGTGATGTCCTGGGAGGCTGTGTGTGTGTGGTGTTGTGAGGAGGAACCCTGGGAGCCCTGGTGGTGATGATCTGGCAGGCTGTGTGTGTGTGTTGTGAGGAGGAACCCTGGGAGCCCTGGTGGTGATGTCCTGGCAGGTTGTGTGTGGTGTTGTGAGGAGGAACCCTGGGAGCCCTGGTGGTGATGATCTGGCAGGCTGTGTGTGTGTGTTGTGAGGAGGAACCCTGGGAGCCCTGGTGGTGATGTCCTGGCAGGTTGTGTGTGGTGTTGTGAGGAGGAACCCTGGGAGCCCTGGTGGTGATGTCCTGGCAGGCTGTGTGTGTGTGGTGTTGTGAGGAGGAACCCTGGGAGCCCTGGTAGTGATGTCCTGGCAGGCTGTGTGTGGGTGTTGTGAGAAGGAACCTGGGAGCCTTGGTGGTGATGTCCTGGCAGGCTGTGTGTGTGTGGTGTTGTGTCAGTCAGTTATCATTCCTAACATATATAATAACTTGCATAATTATTACTAGTGAATTACACCTAATTATCAAATAAGTGTCACACGTATTATAACTTCCATACAGGATATGTGCATGTAATTGCATTGTAATTGCATGTAATGCATTTTTTAACATCAAAAGAAACAGTATATTTTTAGGAACATATTAAACATATAATTATATATATATGTTATATATATATATAATCTATAATAATATAAGCGAAAGTGTGTCTGTGTGTGTGTGTGTGGTGTGTTGTGTCCGCTCCAGGTGCCGCCCCCTGTGCGGAATCCCCTCATATGGCACATTTTTGGAACCGGCTCGAGCAGGGGAAGGTTTTAAGCCCATTTATGAGATGATCCGATCACTTTTTTTTTTTTTTTAGCAGCCTATTAGCGAGAATTGTGAAAAAAAGTGGTTGCGAGAATTGGGGAACCTTGATGTAGGGTGATGGGTAATGGTGAGTGAATGGGTGGGGTGATGGGTAATGGATGGGGTGATGGGTGAGTGAATGGGTGGGGGTGAGGGTGAGGGAATAGATGGGGGGTGATGGGTAATGGGTGAGTGAATGGGTGTGTGGTGATGGATAATGGGGAGTGAATGGGTGGGGGGTGGTGGGTAAATGGGTGAGTGAATGGGTGGGGGGTGATGGTAATGGGTGGAGTGAATGGGTGGGGGGTGATGGGTAATGGGTGAGTGAATGGGTGGGGGGTGGTGGGTAATGGGTGAGTGAATGGGTGGGGGGTGATGGGTAATGGGTGAGTGAATGGGTTGGGGGTGATGTTAATAGGTTGGCGTTAATACATACATTTCTACATCCATGATTGCAGGAAAGCTAGAAGGGGCTATCTGGAGAGTCTGTGTTTGGTGGGCCGAAGGCCCACCAAACACAGGTGGTGGGCCGAAGGCCCACCAATAGCTCTCCGCAGGAGTTAGCCAAAAAGTCCGCCCGGAGGGCGGCTTTGCGGCTAGTTATACATATATCTTTCCTGCTATGTTTCACCGTGAGAACCATGAACACCTTGCACTCTCTAAACCTGAGCTAAGTATGTCACAGGACAAATGCCTAGCTATCAGCATAAAATTAAGACTCAACGACCCATGTACCGGAAGTGACGAGAGGCCAGAATCACGAGAGGAGAGGAGAAAATCTCGGATCTCCACGCTACCAAGACGCTCCTCTCAAGCGTTCATCCGAGACTCCCTGGCTTGGTGTCACTACATGATTGGTTGTAAATATTCAGTGTTTCTTAACGGACTTACACTAAATGTGTAAAAACCTGAAGTACCATTTTAACTCAGCTAACTAAGTCACTACCAATATACCGACTTATAAATGGTGTGCAGCAGTGGGGACTGATTTATCAGTCTTATAACACCATATCCAGTGTTAAGATACCCCACGCACTCAACAAGCCAAAACTACAAGCAAAATCCGCCCATTCTACAGCTTTCCACGTCTACCAAGATTATACGTCGATCTTCTTCAAGCAAGTACAACAATAACCAGCCAGTACAACCATCAAGTATCAACCATTACCACAACCACAACCAAGCCAACCATGATATCATCGTACCAAGCCGCAAAGCAATCTACAAGTCTACAAGCAACTACTTCTACTACAATCAACTACTACAAGCAGCAAATAACTACAAGCAACTACAAGAGAGAGAGAGGCAGCCACACTTCAAGCAACTCTGCACATTATTTTGGAACAAGGTCAACAGCGACACTACTCCACGACCACCAACCCCGCTGCCAGGCAATCATCGCCTCACCACTACTATTCAAGATATCAACGTTCTACATGCAACTGTCCAGCCCTACATGTCTACAGCACTGCATATCGTCATGGCACAACTTAACAACTCCGCTAGCAACACAGATCATCTCGTCATGGCCAGCTCAATACAGAGGCGCAACACAAATACCCTCCAGCAACACGGCAACACCACCCCCGCGCCTCACCCTCTGTCTTCCGAGCGTATAACGCTTAGTCAGCCCCATACCCACCCTGCAGCATACCCTCCCTGCCGCCCGCGCCCTTGACACATAACACTGCCACTAACACTTGCTACCCACCACCCGTCCCACACTATGGACTTAAGCGCGTGCCCCACCACACAACTATCTGGGTATATATTTCTTATTTCTTATTTTGTGTATGTATAATATGATGTTATTTTTTTCTAATATGAATTCTTTAACAGATGTGTATATCCGGCGACTGTACTACATCCGTCATCCTGGCACTCATCCACGCTGTGTTGATCATCCTTCACTCACCAGGCCCTCACCTAATCATTCACCTATGCTAGTAGCAAACAGCTAAGTAATTTTTACAGTTTTGGGCAGTTATACAGTTGTAGGTATTACATGTAATGCGAGAAAATGGGTTAATCCTGTGACTCACGATTGACGAAAAGTTTACATTGAGTGTTGAGAGTAAAGTAATGCATATATAGCTAGTAATTAAATGCTCACAATTTTTCTTCACTCCTCACGAGTCCTCAGTCCTTAATCAGTTAGATATAGGTTCCGGCAATATTTTACACCCGTGGTCGCTAGTGACGTCACGGCAAGAAGGCGAGATAAGGAAAAATACACGAGCTCTCTCTCTCTGGCCAGCCCTTGTCGCGAACACACGCTCGGAGAGTCGTGTCTTACAACCCTTTTCGAAGGTATGTGTGGGGCGGTGTACTTATAAGAATGTATAGGGCATTGATTAGTTATGTATTGGACATTATATATTCATTGGGTTATGTGTATTCAGGGTCTGGAGCTGAGCTGAGCTGAGTGGGTGGTTTAACCCCTGAGGGACCCACGTATGTGCTGATGGTGGTGGTTGGGTGTTGCTGAGCTGTGCTGAGTGGATGACCCGCTGATACACCAGTATACAGAGCTAAGGCCATGATTCATCGCGAGTGTTTGTGTGTAGATAGGTACATTACCTAGGGACGGTGGCTAGGAATTTTTGGGATTATGTTAAGCCCGAGTAAGAATCGAGTCGTTTCGGGTATTATTATTGTTTAGTGATTGTGGTGAAACCTTAGAGTGGGGATGTGAATACTGGTATCAACACAGTGATAATTATACAGAAACCCTGTTAACGAGTCGTTTATTAAGTTCCAGTTATCCTCATATATTCTCTAGATCTTTAATTTTTTTTCCCACTTATTGTGGGTGGTGGCAGCGTAATCGCCAGGTTTGTGGAGCCCTTCAAGTTAACATCCAGGTATAAGGGGGGGCGCTACAAGTTGGTGGCAGCTGGTTAGGGATCCATTTCAGGGTTCCCCTTACCCACGTGCTAACACACACACAGATAAAAGACAGTAGTGATGGCCTGGCACATGCCGCTGCGGATTAATGAAAAGGTGCTGCATGAAACACGCACGCCCCAGATCCGCTGTTGACAATGAAGGTGAAGTGGGAAGTGAAGGTAGTGTGGATGTGGGTGATGTGGTAAGCGTGGATGCAGAGTGGACGTGGATAAGGATGTGTGTTGATGTGGATAAGGGTGATGGTGGATGTGGATGGATGATGAGGGTATTGTTGTATTGTTCAAGGTATGCATGTGGATAATGATGTCGAGTGGATGGGGATATGGGAATGTGTGGATAGAGGGTTTATAATCTACGTGCACACTAACACATGTAAAAGGTCCGGTAAGATTAGGTTACCGTACCTTACGGTAAGGGTACGGTAAGGTTGAGGTAACAGATAGTAAGAAGTAAAGTAAAAAATAACACTTAATGTAGGGCAGGATAGATGGCTGTTGGATCCAGCAGAAGTTTTAATAATGGAGGAGAAAACTGAACAGACAGAGAAGACCAATGAGGAGATATGTAGAGGAATGTTAATGACAAATGGTAAGAAGTGTTAATCTCTAGTGAGAAAGAGATTAACCTTCACCACTTTCTCTAGTGCGAGAGAGAACTTTTGATGAAGGTCCCCTAGACAGACTTGTAAAGGTTAGAAAACTTACTTTAGAGGGTGTACATAGATTACACTATACACTAGACCCGTAAAGGATGTCGTTAAACCCGAGGATGTACTTGGCTCTGAGCTTTGCTCGTTGGGTGATTGACGCAGGAGTGTATGCCTCAATAAGGAGGTGAGCCTTATCCCAAGTTACGGAAGGGTATGGAAAAATTCCAGTCGTGATTTCTCCCTACGTGCCTATGCCTAGGTTTAGTGGGGTAAAGGAATAACCATTACAGACTAGAGGGATGAGTCCAGTTGCGATTCTATATGGCTTCGGCCTAAGTAAATAAGAGATGAAGTGAGAAGGTGGAGTAAAGTCATTACATTGATTATGTATCCCCAAACTGGTTAAATCTGCTCTTGGTGAGGGAGGTGAAGAAATTAAGAACGCATTACCACTTAATTATTGTTTTTGTAAAGTTCATTTGAGAATTGTAATGTCCAACTTAAGTATTTTTGGTTGTGGGTGGATGGAAGACCCTATGTGAATTTAAAAGGAGAGGAGTCATGATATGTTGTTGTATATATGTTACTATTTTCTTGTTATACTTCGCTAGATATCTGGTAGGATGTGTGATGAAGGACTGAGGAACAAGAATTTTTTTTGGGGGGGAAGAAGCCATGTAATGCGAGAAAATGGGTTAATCCTGTGACTCACGATTGAGGAAAAGTTTACATTGAGTGGTGAGAGTAAAGTAATACATATATAGCTAGTAATTAAATGCTCACAATTTTTCTTCACTCCTCAGTCCTTAATCAGTTTCAGTAATAGGTTCCGGCAATATTTTATACCCGCGGTCGCTAGTGACGTCACGGCAAGAAGGTGAGGTAAGGAAAAATACACGAGCTCTCTCTCTCTGGCCAGCCCTTGTCGCGAACACACGCTCGGAGAGTCGTGCCTTACAACCCTTTTCGCAGGTATGTGTGGGGCGGTGTACTTATAAGGATGTATATGGCATTGATTAGTTATGTATAGGACATTATATGTTCATTAGGTAATGTGTATTCAAGGTCTGGAGCTGAGCTGAGCTGAGTGAGCTGAGCTGGGCTGAGTGGGTGGTTTAACCCCTGAGGGACCTACGTATGTGCTGATGGTGGTGGTTGGGTGTTGCTGAGCTGCGCTGAGTGGATGACCCGCTGATACACCAGTATATAGAGCTAAGGCCATGATTCATCGCGAGTGTTTGTGTGTAGATAGGTACATTACCTAGGGACGGTGGCTAGGAACTTTTGGGATTATGTTAAGCCCGAGTGAGAATCGAGTCGTTTCGGGTATTATTATTGTTTAGTAATTGTGGTGAAACCTTAGAGTGGGGATGTGAATACTGGTATCAACACAGTGATAATTATACAGAAACCCTGTTAACGAGTCGTTTATTAAGTTCCAGTTATCCTCATATATTCTCTAGATCTTTAATTTTTTTCCCCACTTATTGTGGGTGGTGGCAGCGTAATCGCCAGATTTGTTGAGCCCTTCAAGTTAACATCCAGCTATAAGGGGGGGCGCTGCATAATATAAAATCAAATTATCCCCCTTGAATTCGAAACACACGAATGGTTTTTACATGGTCACAGA
>JACEEZ010025845.1:0-40567 GCA_016584305.1 Chionoecetes opilio | reverse complement strand
TTGGAAAATTCTCGGTTGCAAACGGTTCACAACCAACAAATGATTGCGGGTCGGGCCAATCATCTTCCCTGGATGGTTGAACAGGGATCGAAATTTGAGCAACTGAAAATTTTTCGGTTGCAATCAGGATTCCCGCAGAAAAACGCCTCTAGCTACGCCACTGCTCACAACACGCGCCACCTGGCCTGCACCACCACCACCACCACCACTATAAACCAGCGGGTGATGCGGCGAGGGAGGGAAACCCAGAACAGACACCGCTCAAAAGTTCAAAACTCCGCGAACACCTGAAACGGTATCTCTCCTCTCTCTCTCTCTCTCTCTCTCTCTCTCTCTCTCTCTCTCTCTATCTCTCTCTTCTCTCTCTCCTCTCTCTCTCTCTCTCTCATTTGTTCTATCCTCCTCTCACATCCCTAAATTTACTGAAGCAGAAATTACTATAGTCTTCCCTCATAAGTAGAGAGCGTATAAAAATGTTGTTTTTTAGGCCATTTAGGTTTTCTTTATGTATGTATTTTCACCAAAATATGTGATAGAAAAACTAAAATATGAGGTTTAATCATGCTTTATTCCGTGTAAAATGCAGGAAAACAAAATAAAAAATGATACACAACCAATCCTTCACCCAGGGGGGGACAGGGGTGGATTCCCCTGAAATCAGTTAATAATTATTTCAGTTACAAATAATTTCAGCATTTAGAAAAATAAGAAAATATTATTTTCTGTCAGTGATGCAGTGTACAGTATATACCCGTTACCCCTGGCATAAGTCACCAAAATCTGTTAACTTTTAACTCATTTCTAATAATTAGACATAAATCAAAAGACATAATACCACCACCGAAATAACTTTTATTCTTTCATTTGCACCTATTACAAGTGGAACTCGCCGAAAACTTTTATGTCGGCAAGACTTCTCGGTTGGTGTTTCAGTTATAATGGACGATAACTGCGCGGTCACTACCGCCATTACCACATGCGTTTTCTATATTATTTTTTGTTTAGTACAGTATTAATGCACTTCCGCGTAACCTTTAAAACTTATGGTATTATTCTAGTGTTTGCCCATACTCCCCCCTCTCCCCCAAAACAAGCTTGGGGACCTGGGGGAATGCAGGATATATGGCTGGGGTACAAAATATGCGTCGCAACCACATACTTTTTGAGTTATGGAAATAAAAAAAATTCTCTAGATTTAGGGAAAATTCATTGGATTTCTTCTGAGTCCAGAGACGTGTGAACCTGACGATCCTCACAGAATGATGACTGAAGTGTTGAGAACCCCCCCAACCCCCCGCTAGGTTAGGTTAGATTTGGTTAGGTTAGGTTAGGTTAGGTTAGATTTGGTTAGGTTAGGTTTGGTTAGGTTAGGTTAGGTTATCGGTGGGTCAAGCCCCCCGCTAGGTTAGGTTAATTTTGGTTAGGCAAATTTCTCTAGATATAAGGAAATTACCCTAGATCTAGGGAATTTTAACCCCCTAAACAACTCTTATGTAACGCTTGTTTTGTGTGGTGAATCTCGGCGCTTGCCGCCAAGATGTAACCCTTGTATCACTGTAGCGTCACAACGTTTATGTATTATTTCAGTAGACGTAACCTTAGTTCAGGAACAGTTAAAGTTGTAATAAAGTCTTTTCAGGTTATTATTTCTATTCTTCTAATACAATATATATATATATATTCCGGCCTTTGTTATGGTCCGGATAGCGTAAGGCTTGCGACACAATGAACAAGACACACGAAACTTAGACAGAGATGTTAGTGGGAACGAAGGACCAGCACGTCCGAGGCGTGCCGTAGCGGAGGTGATTCTGATGTCCACTGCGAAAGGGATGGCCGTAGTAGGGAGATGAACCGTTGACGATGATAGAGGTCAGAGTCGCTGGAGAACAGGTCAACAGAGGCCAAAGTCCTGTCAACGTGTATTCCCTGAGGTAGGTCCCTTAGGTAGGGTCGCCGACAAGACAGGACTTGTAGGAGCAGTCAAATCCCACAGGCAACTCCCTGAGCTCGTACAGGTCCCTGAGGTACGGTCCCTGAGGTAGATAGCTCGCTTGTCCGTCTGTTGCCTCCCCTACTACCTCCAAAGGAATGTGTCCGACATCGCTTTAATATGGAATTATTAATATACATCTTAAGTATAAGTAATAGTTTGTTATCTACGACCCAAGCCAATAATGGTTACACTTACATTACGTGTTTCCGACGCATAATTTGTTCCCCACCCGAAAACCCTGCATTCCCACAGGTGCCCAAACTTGTTTGGGGGAAGTGGGAGAGTATGGGCAAACACTAGAATTTTACCAAACTTATATACATATTGTAGAAATGATATAGTTGTCTTAGACTAATACTCATACAGACACAACCTCCCCTTCCAGAGGCCCCCCAACCATATAGGAGGTTTGGTTAGGGTATTATTGATTAGGGTAGGTTATATTTGGTTAGGTTAGGTTAGATCTGGTTAGGTTAGGTTAGATTTGGTTAGATTTAGGTTAGGTTAGGTTAGTTTATCGGTGGGTCAAGCCCCCCGCTAGGTTAGGTTAATTTTGGTTGGGCAAATTTCTCTAGATATAAGGAAATTACTTTAGATCTAGGGAGTTTGTCTCCACTATACAATTCTTAAATTATGTGTCTCCGACGCATTATTTGCTCCCCGCCCGAAAACCCCGCATTCCCACAGGTGCCCAAACTTGCTTGGGGGTTAGTGGGAGAGTATGGGCAAACACTAGAAATTTACCGGAAAAACTAGTCAGTGTCTCAGAAAATGACCGCGCAGTCCTCGTCCATTTTTACCAAAAGCACTAATTTTAGGTACGGAAAATCTAGTCAGTGTTTCAGAAAATGACTGCGCAGTCCTCGTCCATTTGTATCAAAAGCACTAATTTCACCCAAGGAAAAACTAGTCAGTGTCTCAGAAAATGACCGCGCAGTCCTCGTCCATTTATACCAAAAGCACTAATTTTAGGCAAGGAAAATCTAGTCAGTGTTTCAGAAAATGACCGCGCAGTCCTCGTTCATTTTTACCGGTATCTTTCCCTTAATATCCTACTAACCTAACCATTACCTTCGGCGAGAGTTCCCGGATTGTGTCAGGACGAGAATTTCGGTAGACGAGAGGACCAGGTACCGTTCTCATTATCCCTGAATGATACGATTAGGTCACTCAGAATGTCTGCCTCTTAACGCCCTTGAATTATATGATTATATGGTCAACCATGATGTCTGCTCCTTTTTGTCCCTGAATTATTAGGTTAATCAGGATGGCTGGCCCATTATTGCCCTAGAAATATTTATTAAAAGTCAATCAGGATGTCTGCGCCTTAAATTATTGCC
Organism: Chionoecetes opilio; assembly: GCA_016584305.1. Classification (NCBI taxonomy): domain Eukaryota; kingdom Metazoa; phylum Arthropoda; class Malacostraca; order Decapoda; family Majidae; genus Chionoecetes; species Chionoecetes opilio. Next base: position 37,231 of record JACEEZ010025845.1, on the reverse strand, counting down.
TCCAAATTGTTTATTTCTGGTCAATCTGTACTGTCAATGGTACTCCTTAGTGGGGTAGGGCTACCGTTGATTCGGGCCGCCAGTTGAAACAGGCCGCCTATAGTAGCATGCATAGCCAGCAGACAGGGCAGTTTCGCGGTCGTTTTCAGAGACACTGACTATTTTTTCTTGGCCTACAATAGGGGCTTGTTCTAATGGAGATAGTTTTATTTTGCGCAGACCCATAAAAAAAAAAAAGGTATACTTTGTGGTTAAGGTTAGGTTAGGTTTCATTAAAACCTATAAGGTTAGGTTAGGTTTCATTAAAACCTATAAGGTTAGGTTAGGTTTCATTAAAACCTTTAAGGTTAGGTTAGGTTTCATTAAAACCTATAAGGTTAGGTTAGGTTTCATTAAAACCTATAAGGTTAGGTTAGGTTTTATTAAAACCTATAAGGTTAGGTTAAGTTTAATTTTTTTTCATTTTTTTTTTTTTTTTTTTTGCGCAAAATAAAACTATCTCCGTTAGAACAAGCACCTATTGTAGGCCAAGAAAAAATAGTCGGTGTCTCTGAAAACGACCGCGAAACTCTCGTCCGGTATGCATTTAATATAGGCGGCCTGATTCAACTGGCGGCCCGAATTAACTGTATCCCCTTAGTGTAGGGGAAGCACACTCGGTTCACAACCGAGAAGTCCCGGGTTCGATCCCCGGGTGGAGCGGAAACAGTTGGGCTGTTTCCTTAAATCCCGAGCCCCTGCCCACCCAGCAGTGAATGGGTACCGGGTGTTAGCCGGGGGTTTGTAACCCGCCTCCCGGGGTGCTGGCTTCGGCCAACACTATAAGCACTAGCAGACAGCTCTTTAGGGGTAGTCTGCGAGAGAGCTGTCTGGTTACAGCATAGATCCATCTCAGCTGCGTCAATAACTGACGAAATTCTTCAAACATCATCATCAAACCCTTCCTTATCGCTTTAAACATGATACATCGATTTTTTGTGTCAAGCTAGATGCCAGCTGAGTAATCAGCTGATTAATGTTTGTAAACATTATTTATCTCGTGACAGCCTTGTGATTGGCTGATAGATCTGAATAGATAATATAAACACTGCTGTGATTCGCTATTAGCGAGGATGACGTCTATGTATTCGCCAGCCAATCAGCTGTCTCTGTGGAAAATACTCCGAGATCTCCTCCTTGCGCCCGGCGTAAGTCCATCTCGGCGGATTATTCAAACAGCCTCGGCGCAAGAGGGGGCGAGGGTTGCGCCGGAGTAGCATTTACGCCATACTTACACCTTGACTTACGCTTTTTTGCTGGATCTGGCCCCAGGAAAACAGTCACAGCAGAGTCTCATTAAGAAGTAAGCAAGTGGTAGGGACACATTACGTACCTACCAGTTGCTTACCTTTTGACGAGGCTCTGTTATGACTCTGTTTTCTTGGTTTAGAAGCCTCTGCACATCAGCCATTACCTCAGGTCTTCTCTATAGTGTTCTCAGCGAAAACAGAGCACAGTAATATAGCACCTGGAATATCAATTTCGCGCAAAATAACTCGAAATTCTTCCATCGCCGTAGTTTTTTTTTCCCTTTCGTAGGTCCATCCGCGGGGGACCCCGCCTTATCCCCACAATGCACCGATGTAAACAAACCGTGACGTAGTCCATTAGTTTGCTCAGTAAGGAAAACCTTTGTATGTCTATCACAGGATCTGGGATCAATTCAGGTTCCCTTATCATATCTACAGATATGTTTGCCTGAGTGGAAACCTGTTTAGGATTATTATTACACTCTTTCAGCCAGGTAGGGCCTTTAAACCATAATCCTGTGTTCAATTTGAGGTTATTATTTCCTCGCGACACATTATTATTAGGATTTTCATTAGTGGCAATATATTCATCATGAACTGGAATACCACTTTCCTCTAATACCTCACTAATTGTTGTGGGCAAGAAAGTGGTTCCAATTCTGGTAATTAATAGGGGTTGTGCATGACTAAGAATACTCTCCTCTTGTTCGGCTTGGTGAGTATGTGGAATGGGTCCCATTATTACCTTACCACCAGGTGGTATGGCAGATGGTGAACATAGAGACGTTATGTCTTTTGATGACCTTCCTTAGGTAACGCCCAAAATAATCAGCGCCTATTATTAATTGGAAGGGACCATCAACGTCCTCGAAGGTATTACTAACTAGTTAACACCATTATCCCTCAGCATTTCAGCTGTGTCTTTTAGTCCATTAACAGTTAAACTAATACCAATGTTATTTACTACTACAGCAGCTACCCTACATTTATATCTTCCTAATTGGACTAGGGCTTGAACTGTGTCAAAGGTTTGAGCCTCTTTATTGGCAAGAAAACCTGATATGGCTAATTTCACTTTATTAATTATGGGTAGTTTTAACAATTCAACTATCTCCCTGCTTATGAAGGATCTTTGTGCACCACTGTCAAACATTGTCTTTACATTGACTGAAATGACCATTGTGGCTCACCTTCAATTTTGCAATAGGAACAGCTGTTGAAACTTTTATTAGTGACTGCCGTTTTAACTACTGTAGGGTCTGAGTTTATATCAATATTAGGACAAAGAGCTATGCTATGAACAGATTGTTTACATTTCCTACAAGTCCTTAAGTTTATAGGGCATGCATTTGAAGCATGTTTACCACGGAGACAGGTTAGGCAATTACCAAGGCTCATTAACCTTTCAACTCTCGTGTAACAATCTGAATAGATATTTCATGTGGAGGGGGATGTTCCCCTCACATAAGACACAATTTATTATTCTGTACTACACTAGAAGTAGCCCTGGATTTAGGGATTGTATCTTTTATTTGAGTAGGTCTAAGTGGTTTACTGGTAGGCTGAGAAGTTTGAATCTTAATTACAGGCTGTTTGATTTGCGTAACTTTAACAGGCGTAGGATAAATACCCACTAACGAGGGATCTTTAAACTCTGAGGGTGGCTGATATAGCTGATTACCCTTAAGTGTAACAATCTTGATCTCCCTGTGGGGGGGTTCCTGCTCAATACCTTGCAAATTTTGGGTTAAAGAAGCTTTAGCTGTTGATGGAATATGAGCACACTCCAGTAATCCCTCGTATTCCATTACTTTATCGAGATATCTTTGACATTGTTGTTCATAATTGATCACACATTGGTGAATAATTTCTTTATCCCCAGCTTGTCTTAATTGAATTTCATATAGGAAGTAAGCCTCCTCATATTTATTCCATTGCTCATTTAACAATGGTAGACCTGTCTTTAAATTAATATAATCAATAGGAATTGCCTTAATTGCGTCCTCACACTTATTATATATTCGTGTGAGCATTGCTAATTTAGCCGATAATTATGCTTAGCAAATTTCGCCATGATTTAGTTAATAACTAAGTCAAATAAAATATTAAATGAAAGATTACGTCACTAAAATAATTGTTAGTTGATAATTTATTATTATATCATAAGTGCTGGAAGGGCCATTGGTTGGCCTGTCAAGGCGCATAACCAGGCCTATGACCAACCAGCACTTAACTATTACCCCTAACTATAGTGCTACGTAACCTCTGATGTTATCTACTACCTGGCGTATGGTAGTTGACCGGCTGTTGAATCGTTCTCGACGCTGCAAAACACCTCACCTCCGCTCTCATAACCAGCTGTTGTGACAGGCTCATAATTATGCCTCACAACGACCACTTCGAGTCACATGAACATCAATATTCCTCACTCGGGGCACCATTGTGGAAACTTATGTCACAAACATATATTTATATGAGGTCTTACCTATACAAAACCCATTGTCTATCTCATCCCGACACAATACCCCAGCTAATCAAATAACTAGGGTACTTATTGGTGGATAGTAGGGTTGAAATGGTTGTAGGCTTAATCAATACTGCAATGTCTTGTTATTCGAAGTGGTCGCGCGTGATCAAGGCCGCCGGTGCAGGGCGGAGGGCGGAAGCGGTGTGTTTTGATAGGGGCGTCAGGAGGTTTTCACACCAAGTTATCTTGACGCGGCGGATATAATCAGTGTGTCGTATTTTAACACGTCCTATTGTTTTTATCACTTATATGTACAAAATGAAAGTATGTACAGTTCTTCTCGTTATAATCAGAGAAGATATGTTAATCCCGTGAGGGCTGGAATGAAACTGATTCTCCCGGTGGGCGGCGAGCCCCCGCTACCAATACCTACATACGTGTCGTATTCTCGGTGGGCGGCCATGCACCGCTACGAATACCTTGCCACGTATCCACGCAGGATAGGAGCAATATTATGACGACGACCAATAGCACTGGACAACAAATTTCAAAAAAAATTTATTACTGGAGATGTGTAAAGTGATTTAGACTAATTTGGGTACGCTGATTTCAAAAATCATAACGGTTTTGCTGTATCACGTCAGGATTTTGAGTTACAGAAATACTCCCATTGCCTAGAAGTCAGGATTTCAATGAAATTTACAAAAATTCATTTATTCATTTATTTCATCATGAATGCTTCAAAATTATAGAAATTACAGAAAAACTCTACTAGAATGTAATTAAAAATGCTTTAGGCATTTGGCTTTGCGTTTGTGCTGCTCTGTGTCAGTTTCACGATGCAGGAACCAGCAGAAGTCGCCCATCATGTTCGGGTTGTGCCGCCCTTGGTAACGCGTCTCCATGAGTGAAATCTCTTGGTGGAATCGCTCGCCGTGCTCGTCCGAGACAGCTCCCAAGTTGTCAGGGAAGAAGTTCAGGTGCTGGTGTAGGAAATGGATCTTCAGGGACATCCTGGAGCCAAGTTTCCTGAAGGACTCCAGCAGCTGCTGCACTATTTCTTCATAGTTGTCCGCGCGCTCGTTCCCCAAGAAGTTGTCCATCACAGCTTTGAAGCATCTCCACGCTGCCAGCTCTTTGGGGTTTAGAGTTGTCGGAAAAGTTTCGTCCTTCATTACCTCTCGGATTTGCGGTCCAACAAAGACACCAGCCTTGATCTTAGCCTCCGACAAGGTGTTGCCAAACTTCTCCTTCAGGTATAAAAACCCACGCCCATTCAGATCCATTGCCCGTACAAAATTCTTCATCAAGCCGAGCTTTATGTGGAGTGGTGGAAGGAAAATCTTGGCTGGGTCGACAAGGGCGACATGCTTCACGTTGTATCGACCAGGTACATGCTCCGTCCGCTCTTTCCAATCATTCTTCGTCCAGTGATTCTTGTCGTCTCTGCTATCCCAGAGACAAAGGAAGCACATGTATTTCGTGTAGCCTGACTGCAGCCCTAACAACAGCGCCACCACTTTCAAGTCTCCGCAGATGTGCCAGTTGAAGTCATTGTACTTGATGGAATCAAGCAGCTGCCGCATAGTCTCATAGGTCTCTTTCATGCCGAACGCGTGAGGCCAGTGGGACTGATGGTTTCTTGTTGCCATTGTGGAGCAAAACAGCCTTCAAGCTGTTCTTCCCCGAGTCGATGAAGAGGCGCCAGTCTGCAGGATCGTGATCACACCCAAGTTCTTTCAACAGACCGTTGATGTCACTGCAGAATGTCATCGTGTCTTCCATCTCAAAGAACTGAGCCATGTCGCTGTGACGTGCTCTGAACAAGGATATCTTGGTGTTAGGTTCAAGTAGATTCCACTGCTGCAGCCTTGATCCAAGCAGCTCTGCCTTCGCCTTTGACAGCGAGAGATCTCTTACAAGATCATTTAACTCTCCCTGGTTCAGAAGGTGTGGTTCTTGTTCTTGAGTGTCGGGTTCAAAAGGTTCATCACCATCCTCTTCGCCACTGCTTACAGTTATGTTTCTGATCAGCTGGACATGTTGGAACGGGGTTCTCGTCATCATGAGGCACAGGTTTACGAGCAGAGACGCAGTCAGCGTACTTGATGTGGCCTTTATTCTTCCTGTTGAAGCCGGCGATGCTTGTGCAGCAGAAATAACAATCATCATGATGATTCTGCGGCTCACGCCATATCATGGGCACGCAAATGGAATGCTCGCGCGCTTGCCCACCAACCACTGAGTCAAGGCTGAGTGGCAGCTTGTGCAGCAGATGTGTGGTGCCCAGCTCTTTCCTTGGTCCCCCACCTTACACCCGAAGTAGTGAAAGTAGGCGGCCTTCATTTTCACTGCCGTAGATACACTTCGCTGTTGATCTTTTTTGGTATACCGACCACAGACATAACAGAAGTTGTCTGGATGATTGGTACAGGAAACGTCTACTCATGTTTAACTGAAAGAAAGAAAGAAACAAAAATTAGTAGTTATATAAATACGTTATATCGTAGTTACGTAAGAGGTGGTAGGCTGCAGACTGCACTCTAAAGGTCGCTGTCTGTAGCTAGATTTGTATAGCGTATTGATTGCGGCGTGATGTGGTGGTTGCGCGTGGTCTAGTTTGTGTTAAAGAAAGTCGTTTCTCAAGAGCGCGTGACTTTGTTCTGCGCGCAGCCAACGGCTCACAAGGCCACAAACTAGACCACGCGCAACCAACCACATCACCCCGCAATCAATAACGCTATACAAATCTAGCTACAGACAGCGACCTTCAGAGTGCAGTCTGCAGCCTACCACCTCTTACGAAATAGGCATGTTAAAGACATATGGAATTGAAGCATTCATGATGAAATAAATGAATAAATGAATATGTAAATTTCATTGAAATCCTGACTTCTAGGCAATGGGAGTATTTCTGTAACTCAAAATCCTGACGTGATACAGCAAAACGGTTATGATTTTGAAATCAGCGTACCCAAATTAGTCTAAATCGCTTTACACATCTCCAGTAGCAAACATGTTGTTGTCCAGTGTAGTCAGTCGCTCCAATCAAGGTGCTAACTATTTAAGGTGCAAATGGTTAATAGGACTGAGAATGTTCATTTATAATATCCCAGTACTTTATCATTCATTCAAATTACCTTAACCAATACCCATTACCACTAAAATTTATATATATATATATATATATATATATATATAATATATATATATATATATATAATATATATATATATATATCACTTACGCTCCCCCTACGATGAGCGGACAATACCTCCCTAACAAGGGGGGGGGGAAACAAACCACCACTCTACCGATTATTAAGAGGGTGGTTGGTGGATAATTTCCACAGAAGGTACATGTGCCATGCTTGTGTTAAGCACAATTATGCCGACAACAAGGATAGGCAGGAAGAAATAGAAGAGGACATGAAAAGAGAAAACCGCAACCAGTAACAGTAAGGAAAACAGCGACGACAGTGTGGCACAAACATAAAACAGTGAGAGTCAAGGGGAGCCACATACTGAGGCTGGAAGCATTTCAGCAACCTCCGCCCCCACCCCCACAGAGACCAGAACAACTAACACAGAAGAGGGGACTCAAGCACCACCAAAACACCAACACAACCTCATCACGGGTGGAACCACACAGCCGCAGAGTGACAGTCATCCGAATGTATGCTACTACTTCAGGAGAGGAAAATGCAGGTATGGGGTAAGTGGTAAAAATTGTAAATTTAGTTACCCCAAGCCATGTCAAAAACTGATAAACTATAGCCTAAGGGAGCCAAGAGGCTGCACATTAAGAATGGAATGCAGGGACCCATTCTTATGCCGAGACTCCATTCAGAAGCAAATGTGCCTGAAAAAAATATGTACCTACGTACACCCACATCCGTGGGACAAAAAGGGAACAACCTACACATAGACCTATACATCATGCAGTAGTTACAAAACCCTCAGCAAGCAGCACCAAGGCCTCAGCCAAAGACTACTGTATACTGGACTTGCTACTCGTGCCCCGCGCCAATCCGCCCATGACCAGTGGAGGCCAGTTTTGCGTATACAGTAGCCTTTGAATCAGCATACACCTGAACACCCACTAGCCTTCCCAAGACCACAACAAAACTGGGAACATATCTTTGCCGATACAAACCATAACCATTTTTTAGAAGTACTGCCCATCTGTACTGCAAATGGGCAGATCCACAAGTTGCAGACGGTTATAACTATGTGCCTTGTATTGTATCAAACTGCAGTAGAATCCCTAAACCTAAGGTGACCACAGTCCCGCTTTTAGGCGCGACAGTCCCGCTTTTTTAAATGTTAGTAAAATGTCCGCTTTTTCGTTGAAGTCCCACCCAGGTGTGTGTACCACCCAGCGTTGGGTGCAAATTTTTACTCATTTCAAGGCCAGAGATGTCAGTCACCAACGCATGTCGGAACTGGTTCAGTTTATACTCTGCCTTCTTTGAACAAATGCCTCTGAACGTACATTCTCTCACATGAAATATGGACATCTGAAAAATCCCAATCAAAAGCCCCCCAACTCAAAAAACGTACTGACAACAAAGAAAAACCTTCAAGCATACCAAAATTTGAGTTTACGGATGTGAAAATCAACTCCAGAATTATAAAAGAATTCTTTTCCAGTGAAAAAAGTAAAAGGGAAAACGTAAGAAAAAAAATTGTGTGGAAAAAAATTTTTAAAAATTTAAACATATTTTTCCCGCTTTTCCCCTTTTTAAAAAAAATCTTGGGTCAAATTCCCTAAACCCCCCCTGTGGGTCTGCCTATGCTGACGACCTGCCCCCGTTTTTCCCAAACCCTACCCCAGAGAGGAACTGCGAACGTGATAGATGCCCCCAACCCCGTAAAATTTTGGTGAAAAATCAGGGCCGGGGGGAAGGGAACGGTGGCAAGTCAATTTTTGTTTGCCGAGAAAACCCAGGCCGGGGTTATATAAAGGTTCGAGGGGGGAAATCCGGGCTACTCGTGGGGAAGCTAAAATTTTGGGGGAGGATACCCTTGCCATAAGGACCCCCTAAACACCCCGGGCGGGGGGGAGGTTGACTCCGGGCTCCGTTTTTGGGACCGCCCCCTGGGGGGGGGGGAAAAGTGGGCGTCACCCCTCCCGGGAGGGTAAAATCTCCTGCCCCGAGTAAGGCCCCTTTTTGCTCGACGTTTGACGGCCTCATGGGGCCCGTATAAGGCCCAAGTGGGGCCCCCGTCATGGAGTACAGTCCCCCTCCCCTGGATGAGTGGGGCCCCCCCAGTGCCAAACCGTCACTTTTTGGACAAAGTGCAGAGGGTGCTGAGCGCCTTTCATACACCCAACCGACGACCAATATCACAGGGCCCGTCGCCCCCCCGGCAACGGGTGGCACCCCACCCAGCAGCGACGACGCAACAACAACAACACCCGCTGCATTTTCCTAAAACCAGAAAACAACAACAAAAAAAAACGACTACAGAAAGGAGCAGGGGGGGTTGACCCCCGCTCCCAGTTGAAAGCCGGGGGGGGCCCCCGGAGGAGAGTCGGTGCCCTCACAGTGTTGCCCAAGGCCCAGGGGCAACATTTCTTCCCACCTTGCAGGCCCTTCGGGCCCCCCGGGAGGTCAGAGCCCCCGTTTAGGGGACCCCCCGTTAGGCTTTTGGGTGATCTCCTCCCCCCCGGGGCCCCCCGGGGCCCCACACCGTGAGCCCCAGCGAGCCTTTACTTGGGCCACGGTGACACTGTAGAAACCCCTTAAAGGTTGGGAGGTGGAGGTCCGTGGCCATGAAACCTGCGGTGAAGGGGGGGCGGCCACAGATGGTGCCGCCAAACCTCCGCCTTAGTGCCGAAAGGGTAACACGGGTGTCTTTGAAATATTTGATACATAGTGACCACACACATAGTGACACACATTGACACAGGGTACGTGTAAATAGTGGCCGAAAAGTGCCTGTGAGGGAAACAGTGACCCCCGGTCTGTAAAATTTAAATTTTTTTGGGTTTATCCTAAAAGGCCCATAGCTTTCAGATAGTGCCCCGGGACAGGGGACATCTTAGCTTCGGCCACCCATTCCCTTCAACAACCTCTTTGCTATTTTAGCCCCCATGTATACCATGGCAGTTGTTTAAATAAAAAAAAAAAAAAACCCCTTCCCCCAAAAAGGGGGAAACACCCAACTCGAAACCCCCCCCCCCCCCCCGTCGGGGAAATTTTCCCCAAAAACAAAGGGTCAATGGAAAATTTACCTCCCCATTGTAGTGTTTAAAATTTGGGAGAAAGCCGAAAATGCGGATGACACACCCCCCCCTAAAAGGGGGCCTTTTGGAAAACTGAGGCTCCTCAAGGCCCAGGCTGTCTCCCACGTCACAAAACCCTTTGCTGTGATCTGATTGGCCGATCACCCCCCCATCCATCCGGGGGCCCGGATTTACCCTTGGGCGGGGCCCTGGGCCCCCGGGTGCCCTTTTGCGGGGCCCTCAAGTCAAGGAAACGAGCAAAACGTTAAAAAATTTTTAAATTTTTAAACAATATTAAAATTTATTGATTAATTACCCCCAAATTCACATTTCCCCCCCCCCCAGTTGAATTTTTTCAAAAAATGAAATTTTAAAAAACCAAATGAAGTTCACAAATTCACTTTTGGGTTTAAAACCCCAATAAATTTCCCTGCAAAAGTCCGACTCCAACCCACCCTCCAAGTTTTTTGGGATTAAAAGACACAAGTTTTTCCCAGCAGCTTCTTTGACCCCCTCAGTGTTCGTTTTGTTTGAGATTTCTGAAAAAAAAACCCAAAATTTTGGGCCCAGGTCGCGGGAAGTTTTGGCCAAGGGGGTTTGTTGTAGGGCACCCATAGAGTTTTTTTCCGGATGATGGGAAAAGAATGCATTTCCCCTTAAACTTGTCTTCCCTGTCAGGTAACACCCCCCCCGCGGAGCCCTTTTTTTTTTCCCACCCCCCCGTGGTGACGCGTGCGTTCCCTTTAATCGCACGTTTGGCCCGTAGAGGCAGCTTTACTCGTCACATAACAGGGATCAAAATCATTACACTTACCCAAAAGTTTTTTGCTTCAAAGTCATGAACTGGGATTCAGGTTTTTTCAAAAATTGTAAAAGAGATTTTTAAGCATTTATGACAGTGTTTTGAGGGGGGGCCTAGTTTTTGCAGCGGGATACTGCTACTCTGAAACCTTTTTTAATACTGTTCCCCAAAACCCTTCAAAAAAAAATTTCCCAAGAAGAATTAAGTTTAAGTTTTTTAAAACCTTTTGGAGAAAAACCACTTGCTTCAGCTTTTTGTTCAGCTGGCCTTTTTTGACCCCTTCGACCCACTGGGGCCTTTACCGCCCCCCCACACTGAGCACCCACTGCCCCCCTGGTATTTCCCCCTTGTACTCACTTCAGGGGAAATCATTCTTGATTATCTGTTGGACCCCCCCTGATATTTAAAAGACATGTTGCGGGCCCTTTGTCATAGGACTGTCCTCGGCAGGGGGATAACGGGAAAATGCCCTTCTTTTTAAGAAAATCAAGAAAAGTTTTACCCCAATATAATCCCCAGTGTGGCCCAAAGCAGGGGATAAACTCCCAAAAACCTTTCAATGGCCCTTTGTTAGTGGGCCCCAAAGTCCCTAGGGATTTTTAAAAGAAAGTTGATCCGTGTGTGAAATATCGGGTTTTGTTGGGGGGGTCAAAAAAAATAAAAATTTACTTTGTGTTTTTACTTCTTTTCTGTTTTGAGGACAACCTTTTCTGCCCTTTTTATTCTCAGTTTTTCCTCAGAAATAAAACATGACAAAAGAGGAAGTATGCCCAAATTACCTTTTTTTTGCGGGGTTTTTTGGGATATGTGCTGCCAAGACACTGGGGTATGTGTCCCCACTCTAAAATCCCAAGATTTTTTCCCTTTGTGTACATAATGATTTCCAATCTTTCCCCCGAATAGCTAGCCCGCTTTCCCGCAAAGTAGCTTTAAAAACCCTACACACCTCCTCAATACGTTCCCAAGTACAAACATTCATTTTAAATATTTTTTGTACAAGTTTAAAGAGTCAATAGGGGCCCCCCGGGTTTAAGCCCTTTCGATATATATTTCGACCTTTTAGTTTTCCCTGTGCCTGATCTGACCTACGTGAGATTCTATGGAAATACCTAGCGTTTTTCCCAACTTTAAAACCCAAATTTTGGAAGGAGTTTTCCCAAACCCCTTTGAAAAAAGTTGAAAGGGGAAAAACAATAAAAATTGCCCAGTTTTTTTTAGAGAAAACAGACCCCTTTTAAGTTAATTTTTTGGGCCCAGATAAGAATGAGTTCAAAAGTGAATAATGTCTTTGACAAGGACGGGTTTGTTTTGGGGGGGTTTGGGTCTTTCACACGGGACTTTTTGAAGTCCCCAAATTCACAGTGTAAACATCCCCCGTTTCCCTTTTTAAACCAATGGGCAAACACTTTTTTAAAAGAATTTTTTTAAAGGCCATAACCCAAGATTTTTTTAAAACCCTTTGTTCAGAAACCGGTTTTTCCATAACTTGACTTCCTTTTGGTGTGCCCTCACCGTTTTCGGGGTTCAATTGGGGCTAATTTACACTGGGGTTCAGTACAATTTTGGGGGTTTTCCCCAAAGTTGTTCCCGGGGCGTTTTTGGTGTTCTCTACTTTTGTACATTCAGCCCTCAGGCTTCGATCTACCCCCTCAGCAGTTACCTTGTTATTTGGGTTTGCCAAGCTTAGGACAGATCAGTGGGGTTTTGTGATTTTGCAGTTTCCCTTATACTTTTGGATATTTCCCCCTTTGGGGAAAATTTTTTGGTATTTTTCCCTTACTCTTTCCTTTTCGTCGTTATTTTCTTGGGGTTTTAACGGGACCCAAATTTTATACTTCCTCCCATGACACAATAACAAACTTGTTGATTTTCCCCAAATTGTCCCTCACTTTACCGGCCCCCTTTTTTCCTTAAAAGGGAAAAAAAATAAAAAACATCAATAATTATAATTATCACTAATCAATTGAATTTTTTATAGTGGAATCATGCATTATAAAGTGGGGGGCGTGGGTATAAGAAATACCGTGATTCGGTCCTACCCTTTGCAGGGGTTTTACCGTTCTGTTTCCCACCTTAGTATGAGGTCTAACCCGGTGCCCTTTTACTATTTGTATGAGGGCCCTACCGCCCCACCACGCCCATACTGGTGGGTTTTAAAGGATTTTTTTCCCTCGGAGAACAACAATTTTTTTTAAAATTTTTAACAATTTTTAAATGAAAAAAATAAAATTAAAATTGCTTAAAATTTTTAAAACAATAGTATATCATGATAAAAAAATTAGCGGTTTTAATTAAAGAAATCGTTTTAAAAAAAATTTTAAAAAATCAGGTTTTTCTTTTCTGAGTACTTGCCAGCCAAAATTATTAAGGGTGTGGGGCCGAAAAAATTTTCCCTTTCCCAATTTTAACGAGGGGAAATTACATTAATAGGGGAAGAGATGAAATAAAATTAAACATCAATAAGAAAAATTGTAATTTTTCCTCCACCCCCCTCCCGTCCTGCCCTCACTGGTTTGGGGGAAAGGGTTATATCTTAAACCCCGTAGTAATTTTGACCAAGTTCCCCAAAAGAAGTGGGGAAAAGGGGGGTTCAACATTAGGATAAATTAGAAGCAGCCAGAGGGTCGCCCGAGTTAAGTCGCCCTTTTTTGGGGGAGGTGATATTCTCCCCCTTTTAAAGGTTAGTAAAAAAAAGGTTTATAGGGTTTGAGATGTTTGGGGTGAATTACTGGTGATTCCTTTTTTTGAAATAAGGACTAATGAAGTATTTTCCTTTGGGGCCCAAGGAGGGGCCGTTGGCCGGACCTGGTGGGCCCCAAACGGTCACGAATTAGCAGAGGGGGGGCCCAAAATAAGGGTTTTTAAGCCAGCCGTGGAGGCCAAGGAGGAAAGAAGGGAACAAAAAATGAGTGAGAGGGAAACTTTGGAAGTGGGATAGACTACATTAGGGATAGGATGACGACTTGGGCACCCATGCGTGCGTTTTGTTAAAGCGGGGGGAACAGTGCCCCCGAAGTTACCAGAGATAGTTTAAAAACATTAGGATGGGCGACCCTTTAGCACTACGCGTGCGATCGTTAATGTTTTGGGAAAAGTGCGACCCAAAATAACCAGGAGATAGTTTAAAATACATTTTTGGATGACGACTTGAGCACTACGCCATGCGTATGTTAATTTGTGGGTAACAGTGGACCGAAGAAAACCCGAGGGTTTGTAAAATCATTAGGATAAAAGACTTTAGCACTACGCGTGGTTTTAGTAAGGGGAAAAAGATTAGAATTAAGGGGCAACTTGTTGAATGTATAATTTATGATATACAAAAAAGGGGAAAGATATATATTAATGATTATTTTTAACGAATTATTATTTAGATCCAAACCAAATACTTACCTTTTTTTACATCTTTTTTTTATTAAATTTTTACTTTTTTTTTCCAATTGATGTTTTTGGGGGGTGGCAGCCCCGGTAAAACCCGGGGTGTAGAGTACACATACAAAGTTTGGGGACCCACAAATAACAACCCCTTTATGTTTTTTTAAAATTTCGTTTTTTTGGCCAAACCAACCACGACGTTTAGGGTTGAGTGTTTTCCTTTTGGGTTACTGGACCACGTAATTTTCTTGGTTTATTAAATGGAACTATGGCGATAAACCCGATTAAAAAGTTTTCCCTTGCAGGCCATTAAACAGAAATGAACACTGGAAACCCGGCCACATTCCCCCGGGAAAGATTTGGGGAAACAAAGTATTTCGAAAAACCCCTTCCACATGAAAATAACGGCCAAACAGAGACTTCCTTGAGGCCAAATACCCCAAGGCCTATCGATTCGCCCGTTACCCACCCGAAAATTTTTGACCTGTGGACCCGTAAAATGTCCTTTAAGGGGCAGGGGGTAGGGGACCCGGGACCAGTGTAAGGGGAGATCACACCCCCAACCCCCCCGTAGACGGGGCTACTCGGGCAGAACGCCCCTACTAAAAATAGCCCCCCTTGATTTTTAGTACACGTTCCCTTTAAACCCGGTTCCCCCCCTTTCCCCCTTGACGGCCCCCGTACAACAACAAAGGAGTCACAATGACGTCCAACAAAGGATACCGCACCGCCGTACCCTGACGGGGCCCCCCGTACAAAGTTAAATTTAAGTCATCTCTCCCCCCGGCGGGTCCGCTCGAGCGGAGTTGCCCAAAAATGCCCAGTTACCCAAATAACCCCTCAAAACGGGTTTATGATGGGGACTTATTTTTTGAGCCCGGGGTTGTTGTAAAACGGGCCCGGTTACAAGCGGGCCCGATGGGAACCGGCCCTTTACCGTTCGTTGTTCTGGGGCAGAAGTATGTTTGTAGTGATGGTGAACCCGCTTAGGAAAAATTTAAGTTGATGTGAATTGTTTTTTCACTTTAAATCTCTAATTAAATATATATAGGGCTTTTAGGTATACACGTAAAAAACGTCAAAATCCCCCTTTTTTAATAGTAAAATTTAAATAAAAATAATTTTTACAAGGAGTTTCGGAAATTTCCCACAGAAAAAAATTTCTCCGAGATAATTAAGAATATTACAAAAATTAAAAATAGAAACATAGGAGTAATAAAATTTTTTGGGAAATTTTTTTTTGGGCTCGTTTTTCTCAGGAGCAAAAGCGAAGTCCAGGGGCAACACAGCGGACCGTCATAGTCAGACTCCACAAGGCGAGCAGTTATCGCCTTTAGCCCCTTTAAACACTTTTAGAGACACCTTTGGGTGTTCTCGTGTAAATTTTGAAACAGTTTTCTGGATAGCAGGGGTTACAAAACCCAAATACCGGTCATGTCCGCTGGAAACATCAGGAAGGTTACGTCCGCCCCCCATTTTGTCTTAAAACATCAACATTAAGACGTCACCAGCTAAGTAAAACTTGCAGGAGCCTGGCGTTTAACCCTTTTCGTTCTCCAGCTTATGAATCTCAATAATAAGGTTTAGCTTGGTGACATTTTTTGGACACCCATCCCACCAGGTAAAATTTTAGTGGTGTTAGTTTTTTCAAGTTGCCCCTTAATTTAAATTTATCTTTTTCATTTGTGATTTTAATTCAAGACCAGGTTTTAATTTATTTTTAGAAGGTAACCATTCAAGTAATCCTATAAATTTAATCCAAGATTACAGGGGACAGAAAGACCAGTGTCGAGTAAAATTGGACTGATCATTCTACTGAGGTCAGTGGGTCCGATCAAAACCCGGGTTATGGGGGCTGATTTAGAAAAAAGGGAAAAGAGTAACAAATGAGATGAAAAGGAAGGGGGGTTGAAATTCCTAAAAGCCAATCACTAAAATATAAAGGGAGGAGGAAAAGTTGTAGCCAATGACAGTTGAATGAAGAGTAGGAAAATGAGGGAAAAAAAGGTTTTTGGTTTAAGGATCAGCGGTGGCGCCTTTTTCATGTCACCCTTTCATTACAAGGGGGAAGGAAAAATAAGGAACCTGACACGACATGAGCTGCCTTGTCGGGCGAGGAAAAAAGGGTATAGGAAAAAGGTGGAATATAAATAATTGGGAAAATAGAGATAGAGGGCCCGGTCAGGAGTAATTTGGGGACAGTCAGGGGCCCCCAAGGGGGGGCCCCCCGGGGGGGCCAATTTAAGGCGGGGAAAGGGGGGGGCCCTTAAGGCCGGGGGAAAGGGGCGGGGGCCTTCACAGGCGCGGGGCCCCACAGGCGCGGGGCCTTCACAGGCGCGGGGCCTTCACAGGCGCGGGGTGGGGGGGTTTAAAGGCGCGGGGCCATACAGGGGCGGGGCCCTCACAGGGGGGAAGGGGGGGGAAGGGGGGAACCCCCCCCCCTTTACAGGGGCGGGAAAGGGGGGGGGCCCTTTACAGGCGGGGGTCCCCCCTTTCCAGGGGGGCCCCCCCGGGGGGCCCCAGGGGGCCCCCAAGGGCGGGGGCCCCCCCCTTGGGGGGGACCCTTACAGGGGGGCCCCCCGGGGGCCCCCCTAAGGTAGCCAAGAGGCTGCACATAAAATGAACTGCAGGGACCCATTCTTATGCCGAGACTCTATTCAGAAAAGCAAATGTGAAAGGAAAGAAATATGTACCTATCGTCCTCACATCCGTGGGACAAAAGGGAACAACCTACACATAGACCTATACATCATGCAGTAGTTTACAAAACCCGCAGCAAGCAGCACCAAGGCCTAGCCAAAGACTCTGTATACTGGACTTGCTACCTTGGCCCCGCGGCCAATCCGCCCATGACCGAGTGGAGGCCGAGTTTTGCGCATACAGTAGTCTTTGAATCAGCATAACACCTGAAAACACCCACTAGCCTTCCTCAAGACCACAACAAAACTGGGAACATATCTTTGCCGATACAAACCATACCCATTTTTTAGGACTACTACTGCCATTCTGTAAACTGCAAATGGGCAGATCCACAGTTGCAGGGGGGGGGGGGGGACGGTATAACTATGTGCCTTGTATTGTTCAAACTGTCCCCTAGTAATCCCTAAACTAAAGTGACCACAGTCCCACTTTTAGGCGGCGACAGTCCCCTTTTTTTAAATGTTCGTGAAAATTGTCCGCTTTTTCGTTTGCAGTCCCACACAGGTTGGTGCGTACCGTCCATGTGTTTGTACCACCCAGGTGTGTGTAACGACCCAGGTGTTGTACCACCCGGTTGTGTGTACCACCCAACGTTTGGTGCAAATTTTTACTCATCTCAAGGCCTAGATGTCCAGTCAACCAACGCATGTTTTTTTTTTTTTCGGAACTGGTTCTGTTGTTATAACTCTGCTTCTTTGAACCAATGCCTCTGAACGTACATTCTCTCACATGAAATTGGACATCTGAAAAATCCCATCAATAAATCCCAACTCAAAAACATTACTGACAACAAAGGATAGACTCAAGCAACCTGCATTGAGTTCTACGGTATGCTGAAATCAACTCAGAATTATAAAAGAAATTCATCCAGTGACAAAAGTACGAAGGAAACGTAAGCAGGAAATTGTTGTTGGCTAAAATTATATAATTACATAATGTTCCCGCTTTTAGCTTTTAACAAATCTGGTCAGTCACAGACATTACTAAACCTCCCTGTGGGCGTCTGCCTATGCTGACGACTGCACCGTGTCCCACTCCTCACCGAAGAGGAGACTGCGAAACGTGATAGATCCACCAACCGTCAACGTTGTGACCTCACGCCTATGGGGACGTACGGTATGTCAAAGTCAAGTTTTGCTGCCGGAAGACCCAGGCCATGGTTATTTCAATCACGTTCGATGGGAGGAGCCCCAGGGCTACTCGTGGGGAAGCTGAAGTTTGTTGAACGATAGTCCTTAGGCCATTCAAGGACTCCATCAACATCCTGGGTGTGGAGGTTGACTTTCCTGCTCCGCTTTGAGCAAGACCGCCGAAGACTGGAGACCAGTGGGCACGTCGACCTTACCCCTTGGAGGGTGCTCAGCCTTTGTCTCCGAGTAAGGCACCTGCTCGACGCTTGACGGGCCTCCTGCGCTGTATGAGGCCCAAGTGGAGGCCCTTCATGGAGTCACAGTCTCTCGTCATCACTGGATGAGTATAGTGCCCATGCCACCTGTCACTGCTGGACAAAATGCAGAGGCGTGCTGAGCCCTATACACCCTTAACCGAGCGACACTAATATCACAGGGAGACGTCGCCCGAGTTTAGTCCGGCCACATTGCGCAGCAGCAGCGACACCACAACAACAACATCACTGCAGTTCCCACACCAGCAACAACAACAACAACACACTACAGCAGGAGGCAGTGGCGGAATCTCCCCGTCTCCCAGCTTTGACTCCTGGGGCACCGGATTAGAGTCGGTGCTCTACTCACAGTGTTGCACATAGGCTTTTGTCCCAGGGTTGCAACACTGCTTCCTGGCACCTTGTCATTCGAGGGACTTTCGGGTCCCGTGGAGGAGGTCAGTAGCGCGTCTTACGAGTTAGACGGTAGCCGTCAGTGATCTCCTCCTCGAGTGGCCCCGAGGAACCCCACACCGGGACCTGGGCCAGCGAGTCTTTGCTTGTGCCACGTGAAGACACTGTGGACACCTTTCACCGGTTGAAGGTGGTATGTCGTTGGGCATGAATCAACTATAGCAGTGTGAAAGGTGCGCCCCACAGATGTGGTGCCGCCTAACATTCCTCTTATGCCCCCGCAAGTGTCGTAAACCAGTGTCGTGTCCATAGTGGATACATAGTATGTACACACACACAATAGTGCACACATTGACTAACAGTTAAACGTGTAAATAGTAGTCCCTGTAACAGTCCTGTGAGCAGGACTAGGATGACCCTCATTCTGTAACATTATATCTTTTTAGTTTAGTCCTATAAGGCATACTTTGCAGATAGATGGCCGCCAGGCATCAGGGTACTCTTTAGCTTCCTGCACCCATTGCCTTCAACAGACCTCTTTGTCTATTTGTAGCCCCATGTATAGGGTGGGTGGGGTCCACCGTGACCGGATCACCGGACAAGGCTACAAACGCGAAATTAATTCAAATTTCGCAGTCCACCATGCCAACCACGGATGCAGCGCCACCCCCAGTTGACTACTGCGGAGCAACAGTGTAGACTTCATGACTAAGAGGTAGGTGGGGTGGTCACAACCGAACTGGGGATCACATTCAAAAATTTACTAAAAACCTTAATGCCCTTATTATCTGATTAAGTCTTCATCGTAGTGGTACCATAGGTGTAACATATGTGAAGTTTGTTTTGGGACATTGTGCACTCTCCTCAGTTGGCAAAAATGATTTTTTATGAATTTTTTCTCCCACTAATAGTACGTGTCCCCCCACACCACCCTACCATGTCGAGTTGTTTAAATAAAAAAAATAAAAAACCTACCCAAACCTGCCACTGTCAACCTCGTAACCCCCCCCCCCGCCCGTACCAGGAATTCTCCAAACAAAGGGTACAATGGAACTTACCTGCATTGTAGTGATAAAACTTGAGAAAGGCGAGATCGCGTATGACACACCCTCCCCTGACGGCGGCCCATTGAAACCTGAGGCTCCTCCATAGGCCCCAGGCTGTCTGCTCAGACGGTCTACGAAACGTGCTGTGTATGATGGCTGATCACGCACCCTCCATCCATCGGCGGATTAGCTTGTGCGGGCCCTAGGCCGGTGACCTTGCGTGGGGCTCTCCATAGTCCATGGACGAGCTAACGTTAAATATATTTACTTTTTAAATAATATTCGAATTTATTGATTATAATTAGCCCAAATGAACTTTCACAGTTGATGTTTTCCCAATGCAGTTTATGAAATAAATGCAGTTTGCATCACCACATTCCCATTTTGTTTACCGGCATTAAACATTACTGCAAGTTCCGACTGACTTCCTCCAACCCAGCCTCCAATCTTAGATATGATGCCACAAGCTTTTTCAGCGGCTTCTTTGAGCTCATTGTTCGTTTTGTTTGAGATTTCTGATAAAACCCAAACTTCTCTCGAAGGTCGCTGTAAGCTGCAAGGCTTGTATGGTAGGGCAGCACAGAGTTTGTCGAGATGGGCAAGTAATGCAAGTCACTCTAACTTGTCTCTCCCTGGGTCAGCGTACCTATCCTCCGCGGAGTCTAGTTCATCGTGGTGACGCGATGAGCGCTCCTAACGCTGACGTGTCGGCGTAGTATGCAGCATTACTCGTGCACATCACACAGGGATCACAACATTACACTTAGCCATAGCTTTTGCTTCAAAGTCATGCGGACTGGGGATCCTCAGGTCTTCAACAAATTGTGCAAAAGAGACTGCCCTACGTACTGCGGTCTTGGGATGTAACATCTGTGGTTGAGGAGAGCCTAGAATTTTTGCAGACTTGATACTGCTACTCTGAAACCGTTCTAATAACTGTTGCCCAAACTTCCAAGACAAACTTCAAGAAGAATTGACTGTTTCAAGTTTTTTTCAAACCTTTGAGAAGACCACGTGCTTCAGCTCTTGTTTCAAGCTGGCTGATGTCTGATCTGACCACTCTGCTAACCCCGCCTCCCCACACTCACACTCACTGCTCCCCTGATACTTTCCCTGTACTCAGCTTCACTGCACTCATTCTTGATTATCTGTTGTATCCCCTATGCTATCTACCAGAACATTTCTGCGCATTGTGTCATGAGACTGTCCGTGCCCGTGCAGATAGTCGCAGTCGTATAATCATGTCTGACATGTTCCTTCCTCTTTAAGAAAATCAGGAACAGTTTTTGTAGCGCAATATAGTTCTGCCAGTGTGGCCTAGCATGCGGATCAACTGCTCAAGCCACCTTTCTAGCACTGTACCTGTCTTAGGCCATTTACTAGCGGATTGTAAAAGTAAGTGATCCGTGTGGTGAAATATCAGAGTTTGGAGTCAACAGAAATCTGAGAATGTACTTTTGCTGTTTTTTACTTGCATCTGGTTTATTGAGACAACCTTTTCTTCCATTATTCTAATGATTTTCCTCTAAATGACAATTGGACAAATAGGAAGTATGACCACTACCTTTGTTTGCGTGTTCATTGATATGTCGGCCAAAAACTGTCGTATGTGCTCAGGCAGCTCTAAATCCCAAGATAGTTTCCATTTGTTGTAGAACTGATCCAATTACTACTGTCTTATCTTACCCCGAGTAGCTTAGCCCGCGTTCCGCATAAATGTATGCTTTAAAACATCTACACACACCTCCTCATACTGCTTGTCCAGTACACACATTCACGTTCATATTGTGGTACCAGGAGATTTCGATGTCATAACGGGCACCCGCTAGTCTTTCGATATATCATTTAGACCATATATTCTCTGTGCTGATCTGACCTACTGTGAGATTCTATGGGCATACCTAGCGTTCTTCCAACTATTGAAGCCAGTTTTGTGAATGAGCTTTCCACCTTTGACATCAAGCTTTCGAAGGAAGGAACGATACCTTGCTCTCAGTTGTTTGTTTTAGAGTTTAACACTGAGCATTTAAAGATTAATTTCTTGTCCGAGCTAATGAATGAGGTTCGACTGAATACTGCTTTGTACAATGATCGGGTTCCGTTTTGACGGGTTCTGTCTTTCACAGTCTGACTCCTTTGAATTCAACATCACAGTGTCGACATTCTGTTTCTGCGCTTCCCTTTTTTCAACCCAATAGTCACACATTTAAACATTTCAACGAATTATTTAGCCATCATCCAAGACCTTTTTCAAATCCTTGTTTCAGTCGGCTACCTGTATTTCATACTTTGACTTCCTCTTGTGTGTCCTTCACCTGTTTCAGGTTCAATTGTGCTAACTAAACTAGGTTCCGTACTAGTTGTGGTATCTTCAGTTGTTGCGGTCCGTAATTGGTGTCTCTACTGCTGTACTTCTGGTCTCAGGCTTCGTACTACTACTACATGCAGCGAGTTACGACTTGTACTTGTTTGTTCAAGCTAGGACTAGAGATTTCAGTGTGAGTTTGTGATTTTGCAGATTCCCTATACTGTTTTGGATATTTCACCCATTGACTTATTTTTTGGTAGTTTTCTTACTCTTTCCCTGTTCGATCTGTATTTTTCTTGTCGTTAACAGAGACAGCTTTAATACTTCCTCCCATGATCACGCATCAACTCTTGTGATTTCTCCATTGTGCCTCACTGCCTTATCCTGAAAAAGAAAACATAAAAAACATCATACTTATTACTTATCACTAATCAATTGAATTATTTATAGTGGAATTCGATGGCTATTTCATATGTGATACGGGCGTGGTATACAGTACGAGTGTACTTTCGGTGCTACATATAGTTAGTATGCGTTCTAGCCGTTCCTGTTTCTACCTTCTTTAGTATGCGGTCTACCGGCTTGCGTCTACTTCATATAGGTCGTACCGCGCCACCTGACTCATAACTGTTGGTTTAATGGATTATTTCCATCGTAGAAAACAATTTTTTTTTTTATTAAAATCAATTTATTAATGACAATCACATCACCATTGTGTGCTATAATTTAATACAATAGTATATCATTGCATAAACATTAGCGGTATAACATTAATGATATCGTTAAAGATGCTATAAACAATCAGGTTTAATATCTTTCTGAGTAATTGCCAGCAAAAATTTTTAAGGTGTGACCGAAACCGTTTCCTTGTGCTAGATTGTACGAGTGGAAATTACATTACAATAGGGAAAGATGAAAATAGCATATAAATCATCTCGACTGAGTATTTTTAACTTGTAATTTTCCTCCGCACTGCCTGCAGTCACTGAATCACTGGTTAGGGATGAAAGGCTTATAGCTTAAGCCCATTACTGATTAGCCCGTAGCGAAACGTAAGTGTGAGATATGGGGAGTTCCAACATTAGGATAACCTTAAGAAGCGCCAGACCTCGCTGAGTTCTAAGTCACCTGTGGGGAGGTGATTATCTCGCCCTTGTAAAGGTTAGTTAAGAGAAAGGTTTATAAGGTACGTAGATCGTAGGGGTGACTTACTGGTGGATGTCCTTTGTTGACATAAGGACTATGAATTGATTACCTGGGTCCCAAGGTAGGAGCCGTTGGCGGACCTGGTGGTGCCAAGCGGTCACGAATGAGCAGAGGGGGCACTACAGAATATTACAGCCAGCCGTGTGAGGCCAATGAGTAATGAATGGAACAGGACAAAACTGAGTGAGTAAGGTGTACTTTGGAAGTTGATATGACTACATTAGTATAGGACATGAGACTTGAGACATTTACTGCGTGCGTATCGTTAAACGCGGTACACATGTGCCACCAAGTTACCAGAATAGTAAACTACTCTTAGGAGTGTACGACTTGAGCACTAACGCGTGCGTATCGTGTTAATGTGGTACCAGTGCGACCAATGTTACCAGAGATAGTAAACTACATTAGGAAACGACTTTGGACTCACTTACGCGTTCCGCGCTATGCCGTAGAGGGAAGAAGAAGACACTTAGAATAAGAGAACTTGTCTGTGTACATATTCATAATTATTATGCTGAGTTATCATAGTCAAGGGAAGAAATTATAGTTATGATGGTTTATTATACTTCAATCACGATATTATTACTTTAGATCCAAACACTACTTACACTTTTTCGATCTCCATCGATCTTCTATTTGTTATTCCATGTTATACTTTTTTTGGGTGTTGGATATTGAGGTAGGTGGTGGCCGCAGAGTAACCAGGACTGTAGAGTACACATCCAAATCGTGCTGGGCCTACACTAACCTCCTATCTCTGTTCTTTCAAAATACATGTGTTTTGGCATTTCCAAAATCACCCACCGATCGTTCTCTCTATGCCTTGAGGACTATTGCTCCTGTTACTGATTCCACGTAATTTGTCGTGTGTGATATTTCCACTGTACTATGACGTCGATATCGCGTAGATTATTTAAGTTCATATGCAGGCCATTCATCAGCAGATGAATCCACTGACCGGCTTGCACATTCCGCGCTGATCGATGGCGGAATGCCAGTAGTACACTGCTTTTTGCAGACGTCTCTGTTCTCCACACATGAAACTATACCCGCAAAGCAGGAGATCCTGGTCCCTTGCGACTGTGCAAAGTACCCTAAGGCCTATCTGTGACTCCTCTCTGTGTCTACCTACCATGACTGCTATATGACCTGTGTGTAACGCAGTAAACCTGAGCGCCTCTTCTAGATGCAGGGTAGGGGACTACTGTGTGACCCTGTGGAGGGTAGATCACACCTCCACACATTACCGCTTCCCTTGTAGACCTGCGCTACATGGCGCGTGTGGCGGGGTAGAACGAATACTAAAGTAGCACCCGTGATTCTTAGTACACATCTTACCGTGCGTTGGGGGGTGGTTCGGATGCAGAAGTATGTTTGTAGTGATTGGTGAACCCCTCAGGAACTTGAAGTTGGTCGAATTTGTTCTTACATTCACTCTCTCTATATATAGATATAGGTCCAGGTATACACGTAACAATTCACTCCCTTTTTAAGTAGGATATGTGAAATAAGATATATGCAAGGATGTTGTCTGGAAATATATAAAAAATTTCTCCAGAGATAATTAGATAGTTACTAAAATTAATAGTAGTAAACATAGGAGTAATATATAATTTATTGGGAAATTAATTTTGGGCTCGTATATCTCAGAGCGAAGGCGAAGTCCAGGAGGGCACACAGCTGACACTCGCTCATTATTCGAGACTCCACCAAGGCGAGCCGTTTCATCGCCTATTAGCTCTTAAACACATTTAGGAGACAACCTCGGGTGTTCTCTCGTGTAAATATTGATACACAGTAATTCATGGAGAGCATGGGTTTACTAACCCATATCCCTCCGGTCCATGATCCCGCTGGAAACATCAGGAAGGTTACGTCCGCTCCGCCATATTGTCTCACACATCAACATCTAATGTAATGCCCGGAGATTCGGAAGGGACAGTGATGGAAATTCCTATCATAACATTCCCGGTGGTTATGTATTTAAGAAGGAAAAAAGGGTTTCATACATCATATGTTGTTCTGGGCAAAGTTTGTCACACTAGACCCCAGCATATGGAGGGAACGGTCTCCCTATTATATTAAGAGTCAATGCAATTCTTAGTCGTTTCTGGTAAATTATACTTCTTTCTTTCTATCTCCCACTTCTATCTTGCCACCCCCCACTCCCTCCCCCTCCACTCCGGATAAGAGTCATTAAAGTGCGTGGACAGTGTTATTTCGCGATTCATCGATAACTAGTGGTTCAAAAACCGTTTCATCCTCTCCTCCCCTCCTGTCAGATCAAGGAACCTCTTAGATTCTTAATGTCCTTCAAATAGACACAATGGTGACAAGATCACTTCATAATGGGGTGGTTAGTCGAGATTTATTCGCTAATTGAAATCTACCAAATTTCTATTCGACTCCCATACCATCGTCGCTCTGGAAACACTATGTATCGTAGTAGGCTGAACAAAAAGGGAGAACATCTTTCCCTGGATATAGAGCTATTAGAACGAATTACATTAGAATATCTTCTAGTAGCAAAGTAGAAGAACTGCATTTATAAGGCAGCCATTTCCATATGTGCATACTTGTTTCATTGTGTTTATTATTAGTCATTCCGATGGTCTGATATCCCTTCAGTGGGAACAAGCCTGTTCAATCGCATCGCAACATTCCCTTTTTCCCGCTACTCATCCCTACCTCGCCTTAGTTACCACGAGGAGCCTGCCTGTCACTCACATTCATACTCAAGGTCATACCTACAGTAACTCGCTGATCCTATTCCCCCCCCCGCCCGCCCTACTTGTTATAATCTATCTACATATGCTCTATATATAGGTACAGTTGTTTAGTTTCATTAACGATAGGAGACCTGTCCCGTCCTTATAAGTGTTTATTAAGCCAGTCTCTCACTCCCGTCACCTCAAGGCTCCGCGAGTGTCTGCTGACAAAGAAGTCAAGCACCTATCCACAGTGAACACTACCCAACCCCATTACTCTCACGTTTTTCTTTCCTATATAGATATTCATGTATACCTATATATGCTCAGTTGGGCATACGACGTGACGATGGTAGTTTTCTAAGAATATGATTCCTTGTGAGGGATGTTCTGCCTCTGGAGAGCTTCCCGTGCCAGAGTTAGAGTTTATATTGTCAGAACATCCTTCCAACACAGATAGAGTCATCAGTAGCTATATTCATGATGAATAATATGGATGATGTTTTAAATATAGTTTCTTGTGTTTATTTTTGTAAAACCCCCAGGACGGATTATGTGCGGTTTTGTAGGACATCTACTTTACCCCACACTTCAAAAAGAGTTTTCAGCCTCAATCGGTGTAATACAAGTATCACCCGCACTACCTACCATATAAATCTTATATATTCATAAACGTGCTGCAGGGAATTAAAACCATAGAACTACTATCGCCTGAGTTGGTGAGCAATTTCCCCTTGTAACCTTATATGATTCATGGTCCATTTCGTATCTCTCCGCAACGAAATGTTCGTACTATAATTAATTAGTGCATTCATAAGACTAATTTCCACTCTCAATTTCAGTTAATGGAGGAGATTTTATTAATCAATGAAAATTCTAACAAATTAATATCATTCATTAAAGTGTCAGAACACATAAATAAAAAACCTGGCACCACACACTAAGACGTCACCATCTAAGTAAAAACTCTTGCAGGAGCCCTGGCTTAACCATTACCGTTCTCCTAGTTATTGAGATCTCGATAATATAGGTTTAGCTTGGTGACATTATTTGGGATCACCACTACCACCAGGTAATATTTTTAGTGGTAGTTAGTTAATTTCAGGTTGTCCCTTAATTTGAATTATCTTTTCAGTTGTGATTTTAATTCCAAGCAACCATGTTTTAAATTTATATTTAAGGGGTTTAACCATTCCATCATCCTAAATCCATTTAATTCCCACAGATGTTACAGTAGGACACTGAACGACCATTGGTCGAGTAAAATTGGATCCTGACTCATTCTCCTGAGGTCAGTGGTCACGATCAAACCCAGGTCATGGGGCGTGACTTTTAGAAAGAGGACACAGAGAACAAATGAGATGAAAGGAAGGCGGAGTTGAAATTCCATAGGCCCCCAATTCACTAAAATTATAAATGGGGAAGGAAGGAAAAGTTGTAGCATTTGAAAAAACCCCATAAAAAAAAAAATTTTGCACATTGACTGAGTAAGACGATGAGGACTAGGTGTGTTGTTTAAGGAATCCAAGTCGCGTGGCGCCTTTGCATTGTCACCTTACCATTACCTAGGGAAAGGAAAATATAGCTGAACCTGACACGGACAATGCAGAACTGCCTTGTCCCGGTCCGAGGTCAAAGGTATACAGGAAGAGGGAATAGCCGAATTATAATTGAATTGGAACATACGATGGATACGGGCCGGTCCAGGATAATTGGGGGGGAGACAGTAAGGCTACCTGGGGCCCCTCACACAGCTCGGGGCCTTCACAGGCGCGGGGCCTTCACAGGCCGCGGGGCCCTCCCGGCGGCTGGCCCTCACAGCGCTGCTGATTGCGCTTCAAACAGGTACATACAGGCGCGGGCCATTCTATTCACGCCAGCCCCCTCCCACTACTATCTGCCACTGCTCCGTCCCATCGTTTGTGCACCGGCGCGCAAAAGATCGAATGCGGGTCGTGCAAGATAGCGCCACGGCCCAACCCACTTGCTTTTCATTCCCTGCGCATGTGCTGACACCATAACAGACAACCACTCACGAACTACACGCACAAAGGACAGTAACCTCAAAAAGTAAAGATCTTTTAAATTATATTTGATGTTGGCAATTAATGGGCCGCCCAGGTAATATGGTGGGTTTAGTAAACTACTCCCTTAGGACTGAAACTCAACGTTTGTATACCTAACTACAACCTACGCGTGATTCGTGATTGGCGGTCGTATTAATCAATATTATATAAGTTTTATGTCACCTATACTTCTTGTTCTCCAATCTATGTCTACCAATTTTGATTTTTCTCTAATCATAAATATTTTCAGAAATCTACCTTCCACTTGTTTGCTGACTCTGGTGCTCTTGGATTCTTTCTGGTTTTGGTTTTTTTTCCATCATTATCTATGTAAACATGAATACTTCGATGTACTTTTGCTCTATTTTTATCAATCTAAGCCATAATGCTTTACCTTCATTGTTTGGTGGTCACTATCTGATCCACTTGTGCCGCTTTCACTTGATCAATTGCCCCATCCAATATCATAGTTTTTTATTCCATCAAAAAAATACGGGTCTTATATCCTCAGCATTTTCATTCCTTGTAGCCTTTAATGTCTTACACTAATTTCCCCTCCTCCATTCTTGTATAGTAAAAGGATGATGGTCTTAAACCAATCTTTTTATAATTTCATCTATTCCTAATGTTTTGTCTTAAGCACGGGCGCATGACAGGGCAGGCATAACCTAATTGTCAGTACCTTTATATCCCATCTTTTCTACATGAATAAACTTCGCATAATCTAATTACTATTGACTTACAACTCTTCATGTGCAACAAGTGTACCAAGTTATTATTAACTTCCATACAAGGATATTTTCATGTACTTAACATCAAATTGAACCCAGTTGTATTTTTTGAGAACATGTTATAAAACATATACCAGAAAATTCAGATTTGCCGGACGCATAAGACGCACTCTCCGCAAGAGAGTCGACCCCTATTTAATTCAAGTAGTTTTGAGAAAACATATTGGTGTTTGTGAGGGGAAAATATAAATTCGTAAGTTTATCCATAATTTATTAAAAAAAAAAAAAGGATTTGTAGGGGAAAAGCAATGATTATGATCAGTACCTACAGAGTACAAATATTCACAGTTGCAGTGAATGTAATGAAAGAATTAATACTAGCTAAAATGGCCATGGTAATGACTGTAACCAAATCTGCGTCAATAAAATAGTATTGCAGGATGCCCCCCCGAATGGAATCTAATAATTTTTGCCTACCTATGACATATAGCTTAGATTTTAATTTTGTTAGGTATGCCTTTGTTTGGCCTTTTCTGTGCTATGTGTTTTAGACTTTGTGGAATTTGCAGTATAATTATTAGTAATTATTTTTGGTAGTGGGCTTTTTCAAAAGTC
This sequence comes from Chionoecetes opilio, assembly GCA_016584305.1. Lineage (NCBI taxonomy): Eukaryota > Metazoa > Arthropoda > Malacostraca > Decapoda > Majidae > Chionoecetes > Chionoecetes opilio. The sequence continues at coordinate 7,892 of JACEEZ010025845.1, read as the reverse complement.
CTATGGAATTCTTCACCTTCCATCCATCGTGTCTAGCTTCTTCAAATATGAGTATTTTGAGCCCCAATTTTCACATGGGGCCTAATGGAATAATAAGCGAATTACAACTACTAATTGAATGGAGGGCTAGGTTGTGCCCCCCCATCACACACAACGGAAATAAACTTGATTCCGACAAAACGAAGAGCCAGAATTAATTCAAACACACTCAAAACTATTCATAGGACTAAGTTTTCGGCCTCGAGATCTGGTAGGGTGTTCCCATAACAAAAAATTTTCACTGAAATTTTGGTTATAACATTGTTACAAGGTTAACCAGTCTCTTACCTTGTTATGGTTGTAATTGTTGCAGGGCTAAAAACCATTGTCAGGAATATGCGACATTTTGGCCCCTGGTTTTTTACAACACCTATGAATCTAATCAACAGTCCCCGCCGAGGTTGATTAGTCCGTCTTCAGAAGGTTACCCTGTAAGGTGAAGGCTGGGTTCACACTCTGAAATCACGCCAGTGTTTTTCCGTCAGCCCGGTTTGACTTTGTACTTCACACTATTCGTCACAGTTTCCCGTCACTCTTCCACGGTTTTCGCAGTTTCCTGCTCTACCCTCTAAGCAGACATTGGGATGGTCCGTCAGAGCTTATGGTTTTGAAAAACATTTGCATTAATACACTTCTGTTGCTGAAGAAGAGGAGTTTTGATCTCTCTAAAAGACCCTGTTTTTTGGGGTACATACGCCCCTGGAGAAAATTATAATTATCAAGCACGGCACGTCATTTTACGTTAAATATTCTTTCCCAGAAACGTTGTACGTGACATGACGGTGTGTTATTGGAGCGTGGACGTTCGTGGCAGAACGTTTTACATTAGGTAACACGTCTATTTGTTTTTTTTTTTGAATTGCGTAGAAATGTGTAACGTGATGTGGAAATGATACGGTGGGCAGTTTGTCACTCATTGATGGTAGGTTGTGCTTCGTTCCTTGAGGTGCGGACCGATGTTGCACCGTGATGGGTTCTTGTCTTGGTGTAGCCATGTGGTAAGACTTTTGTCCCGTCTACAGGTGCCATTGCAGCCTTTTTCTCTAGCACCCTTTTCATACAGTTTGTCCTTATTCCGTAGAGTTACAGGGGTGATTGGTTGGGTGAGGGGTCCAGGTGGTACAAAGGGCCTAATGCTTGTCCTCTTATCCCCATCTTGCCTTACCGACTGTAGCGGCGCTAATAACACCACATGCACATACACACCTGCAATCGGCTTTAAGCCACCCCCCTGTCTGGGGACCAGGCTTAGAGCCCCGAGGGTGACCTGACGCTGAACCTGCCCTTTTCCCTCGCCGACACAACTTCAGCACAAGCCAGTATTTAGCAGCCATAAGGAACCACAAGACACAGGACTTCCACGCACCTCTTTTGTCCCCCCCATGAACGTTGTAACAATGACTCACGCTGTCCAATTAAAACCTACAAGAGCCCTACACGTCCCACCTTTATCTCCATCCTTGTTGTGGTATAGACAGACTCCCCACAAGATACTACACCTCCTCTCAGATACCGCTGCAACTAACTCCTTCAAAATGACAACCACTTTAACACGCTCATTCGTTTTCACTCTTTCCCTTTATCTACAATACATTTCACAGATTCCAGCGAAACATTCAGATGCACCATTTTTTTCCTGCTCCCTTCTATCTCTCCTTCAACGGTTGTTCAACTTGTGTGCCCGAGCTCCATGGTGGGGGTTTTTTTAAGTGAGACTACATCTAATATTCGGGAGTTGTTTTGTCCTTTTCCATTGGTGCTGGAGGAGTCGAGCGGTTGAAATGAACCCATGGGTGCGCGGAGGGCTTCGCCTGAGTGAAGTATCCCAGTGTTGGAAGCAGCAGACCTGAGATATCAGAACATTATTTTACCCATGGAGAAGCAGCAGCGGGGGAATGATGTTTACATCTGACACGGCCCCATCTTTGGCAGCAATCAATCGCTATCCATTACTGCTCCAGCTCAGTGTTTTCCCTCTTAAATCGTCCAACCTTTTTCTTAGTACGTTTATGCATTATACTGTTGCTAACACAGTGGTACCTAATTTGTGCTCAGTAACTACTGCTCAGCACAGATCCTCGCAGACCCCTTTTAAGTAAAACCCCACCCTGGCCTTGTTTTCTGCATTCGCTGCCTAACCTTCTCATCGTTAAATATAGCCCGCATTAAGACGCAGGGTGGAATCTTTGCATTCCTTTTTTAATGGAAAAAACTTGCGTCCCTATCTCGCCGGCAAATTACGGTAATTAATATACTACTATGTAATGTAATTATATAATTATAATGTATAGTCTTTTCCCTTCCTGCCATGGTCCATCGTTGAAAACCAGAGACAGCTTTGCATTCTCTAGACCCGAGCAAGTAAGGTCACAGGACAATGTATAAGCTACAGCGATTAGTTTAGGTTTTCAACCGACCCTTGTTAACATGAAGGTAGAGGACGGTCGGAAACCGGAGAAGGGGAGACAGGAAGCCCTCGGACAACATCTCGCTACATACAAACTACTTCCCACAGAGCTCCCGTGGCAACTCCCTGTTTGTTTTGTTCCAAACGATTCATGTTACTGGCTCGTTAAATATCTCTACGCTTCTTATTGGAACGTTAAATACAATATGGTCAAAAACTGAACATACATATTTAACTCTGCCAAATAAGTCTCTATACAACTATACCGACTTATATAATTACCTAACGTTCAAGGATTACATACAGTTTTCAGAGGTTAACGTCACAACCTTGTGAGTAATTAATAACTTTGGTAGTGGATAGTCTTCCGAAAGCATTAAAGTGTAGCCCAGTCCAGTCAAGTCCCAGTCAGTGGGTGATGGATCCAGGTAGAAAACCTCGTTTATTCCCGCCAAACCCATCGGGGGGGGCGCATGCCGGGATAACTCATTTTTTTGGCCGTTGTTTTTTGGAGAGTTACTCTATGGTAATCCCCCAAAATCCCTTTTTTTTTTTTTTTTGTTTTTTTTTCCCCCCATCACAAAGGACTGGCCACAGGGCACAAAAAAAATGGGTAACTCAATTAGGCCCATGGACTGTAGTTCCCGGAGATGTCCCCCTATACAAAAAGTATAGGACAGTAAAGTGGATACATAAATAAAAAAGTGGGGTTAGCCATTTTAGTTCGGGAGAGTGTCTTGTTACTCTTCTTTCTGAAAAGATGTAAGGTCATAGAAAGTGGAAAAACAGAACAGGAAGAGAGTTTCCAGAGTTTTATCAGTGGGTTAAAAAAAAGAAAAAAAAAAAAGAAAAAAAAAAAAAACAAAAAAAAAAAAAGCCTGGGTGTCGATAGGGCCGGTTGGTTTGAGGCTGTGCTTGTTTTAAATGCCGGTTACATAACGAGGTCTCTGTTATAAGACCTGACACTACCTACGTCATTAACGTATTGTAAGACTGATACCATATGTTAATTGTTGAGTAATTTATTGGCCCTTATAAGCGGTACTTTACTTTTTTCTTTTTTAACAGGTGTGTGTGTCCAGTTGTTCCTAGTCATTGGACAAGAGTAATGTTGGACTAACTTTTGTACTTTCAAGATCGTACAAAACCCCACGAGTGTAACGTAAGTATGGGAGCCCCTGTTTTTTGCCTCAATTTATTACTTTTGTTCAGTGTAAACAACTCCCACTGTTTTTATCACTTATACGCCAGGTTCCATAGGTGGCGTTATTAAAGAAAAAATTTATCACGATTAACCGATAATTGATAACTGGCGTAATTTAATCTCCCGCTAAGCGATACCGATAATCGACAAGTTCCCCAAAATTCCGATACTAGCTATAACGATAGATATTTTAAATAATTTTTTTTTAATGCTATCAGTAACTGTTAGAAAAACCCCTTACCACTTCATTTACCTTTTGCACACTATCTCTAATTCAGGTTTTATTCCTGTCTCCTTCAAACTAATGAAAAAGTAACTGTTTTTTTAAGTAAAATAACTACCATTGAAATTTTAACTACTAAAAAATGTCACCTTTTGCACAGCCACATCTAGACCATGTTCTGCAGCATGTTTCCCCTTCATCACATGGCATGTTTGGAAGTTGCTGCCTCCCTGACGTGTTGGCTCCGCCCCTGTGCTAAACTGGAACCAAACAAAAATAAAAATTATCGATTATCGCTAAGTTTGGAAACCCAAAAGTACGGCGATACCGATTGAATCGATGAACGCGGAAAAAAAAAAAAAATATCGGATAACCGTAACCCGATATCCGTTTATCAGAGCCGAATAATTTATCGCGGATAACGCCCACCTATTGCTCCATGGTGGTTTTATCTATACCTATTTACATCATGTAGAGTTTCCTTTTTAACCCTTTCCATAATGACACTAGCTACCCCCCTGTTTTTTATTTCAAATGTCCCTGCCTTATTTGTATTAATCCTGTCATATTTAAGGGGAATTTGTACATTATATAACCCATTTTCATCTTTTCCAGGATACTTTGATAAGTTTCTATGGAAAAAGCCTGCATGAAATACACAGGTGTAAATATTTATAGCTGCTCGTTTTTTTGCTAAACGCAGTTGTCCTTGTTATATTTCTTCGACAATTTTGGACTTCTCTTAAGTGCAGTTGTGAATCAATTTGTCCCTTGCTGCGGTTGCAATGAAGCCATTAAGTAAGGTTTATTGCGTGGAAAGAACTGTTTTTTAAGGCAATCAGCGGAAGACACCTTTAAAACCTGGATCATTTTATTGAAGTCCACACCTGCACATGGGGGGGGGGGGGCGGGCCCAACCCACACTGCTGGGCCATACTCCCTCCAGAAATCATTGGTCACGGCTTGCCGCCACACATGTAACACACTGCCCACCCAACCACCATCCATTGCCCACAGGCCACACTCCCGACAAGCAACCGGTAACCACCACACCTTGGTCCACACAACCACAGGGGGGGGGGGAACCACCTCAAAGTGGTCCTTCGTGCCTGGCAATAGCCCATCTTTGTCTTGAAACACTTTGCTTGACAAATATCACACTTAACTCCCGCAAGCCAGTGTGTTCTAAAGGTGGTGTACATTGAGTTTTGAGAACTGGTATAAACCCTTTTTTCCCACACGCTAAACATTCATGGAATTTTTTAACACCAGTGTTTTTCAGGTGGTGGTGTCCTGGTGGAGCTCACCCTTATTAGTAATTATTTTACCACACTCCTAAGCATTCATGAGTCTTTTACAACACCAATGTGTGGTCAAGGCGCCCGTGGCGGTGGAGGTCCCTTTGTAGTAAATCTTTTCCACACTTTAGGCAGTTCATGAGTCTTAACACCAATGGTTGTTTTCCAGGTGTGTGTGGTTGATTCTACCTCATTGTAGCAATCTTTTCCCACCTCCTAGTCAATTCATGATTCTTTAACCACACTGTGTGTCCAGGATGTGTGTGGTGAGGTTACCCTTTGTAGTAAATCTTTTCCCAACACTCTAAACATCATGATTCTTAACACCACTGTTGTGTCCAGGTGTGTTGTTGGTTGAGCCTCACTCCTTGTAGTAAGCTTTTTCCACCTCCTAGCATACTTTGATTCCTTAATACCACTGTGGGCTTTCAGGTGGGTGTCTGTTGAAGCTACTCCTTGTAATTAAAAATATTTTCCCACACTCTAGGCAATGCTTTGATCTCTTAACACCACTGTTGTGGCGGGGTGTGGTGTGTGGAGGTCAGCCTTTATCTAGTAAATCTTTTCCCCCACTCTAACACATTTCATGCTTTCTTAACACCACACTGGGTGTGGTCAGGGTGGTTTTTAGGTGAGGTTAACTCTTTTGTAAAGGACAATTCTTTTCCCACACTCTGAAACATTCCATGATTCTTAACACCACTGTGGGTGGTCAAAGAATGTTTGCCAGCTTCTCTTGTATTTTTGAATGTTTTGTCCACACTGCTGGCACTTTCAAGCTTCACTGTCCCTGCCCTTGTGGGCCATGTCGCTCCTCCCTCCAGGTATTCTTGCCCATCACACCTGTACCTCCTCACTAAACCTGAGGCAGACCCTGAATCCTGCTGCTCCCGGCCACTCAGTTGCCTGCCGGCCCCCAGCCTCCACCGCAGCCAATATCTCCGCCAGCACACGTGACGGCCCGGTCCCTGCAGGAACCCCGGGGATGCTGGAGCGAGCCGGGTACAGGTTGGGCCGTGGGCGGAGCCGCCGTCTTGTGAACTGTGCCTCAGCACCTGCAACAGTGGTGACAGTTTAGGACACAGTAGAGCCCACCGCTGTCCCCTGCACAACTAGTGCTCCTGCCTACGGGGCCCCACACCCTGCTTTCCTGCGCACCACACCAGCTCGCTGGACACTAAATATCTATTGAATGTATTTTAAAATACTAAATACTAATACATGTGAGAAATGTTGATTTAAATACTAATTACTTTTACAAATGTACTTAAATCTGAATACATCACTTTGGTTTTCAAAATACATTTCGTAAATACATTTTTTTATTATATACACAAATTTTACCATGTTTCCCAAAAAAAATGGATTTCTTAGGATTTTCCTTAGATTTTGGGTTTCCTTAGAATGTCCCTTCTCGTGCCTAAATATCCTACAATTAGAAATTTTCGCTGCAATCCGGAAACACTGGTTTTTCACTAGTAACATCATGAAAAAAAAAAAAAAAAAAAAAAAAAAAAAAAAAAATTGCCAGATAGTGGGCCCTGGCCGGCGCCCCTTTTTTAACGCCACTCGCTCTCATAGCTGTTTTTTATGCTTATACTGCAGAGGCCCCTCTGGTAGAGGCCCTTGGCAGGTGCAGGAGGTGAGGATTTGAATGGGAAAATTATGACAATGTCAGCCATATGTCTTGTATAGGGAATATTACCGATCCAACATAGCACATCACCTGGATTTCACAAGGAAAAATTCTTGACCAATAAGAAACACACGAGACTATAGTGGCCACCTACATATGTCCCCAAGGCATTTTTTGATCCCATGCCCTTATGTTTGGATTGTATTCTGTTATCTTTATATAAATATCTTTTTTTTACCTGATTGGCTAGAACAGGACCCCTAATCTTGGCCTGGCCAAGCTTATTTAGATCAAATACTGATCATTTTCTTTGCATTTCTTCGATATGCAAAAAAGGACAGGTGAGCAAAAAGTTACAGTGAGACAGAAAAATGACTGTGAAAAGTGAAAAGTATTTAAAGGAAAGCTTCAGAATTGGAGAAATATAAGGAACAGCAAAACAGAAAATGAGTGAACTAAGTGGAAGTGATTTTCAAGTAAAGTTATAGAAAATGAAATGAAAAACATAGTGAAATTAAGTAAGAAAATAACTGAAAAAAAGCCTTAGTGGTTTTGACAGAAATTAGAAGAAAAAAAATAACTAAATAAAATGCCACCACATACGCCCACCGGCCCGGCACCCCCACCCCCACCGCGCCACACCTCTTCCAACTAACTATCGTCCCCAGACTATAACTTTACGGACACTACGCCACGAACATACACAGCTTCCCTATTAGAGAGTGGTGCGAGAAGTATAGAGATTATAAATTATTATATAGTGAATTATGAAATAAGCTGGTTTCTCCTCCGCCTTAAAGTAGATCATCCAGACCATTTTCATCCTTCCTTTTGATTTAATTCAATCAAATTCATAGCCATTAACGAGTATAACTCAACAACCACTCGTCACTTTTTTGTTATCCATCCGCCGTTTTTTAAATAATTCCGCAATCAAATCTTGGCAAATTCCCCCGAGTTTTTCAAAACGCTCTCAAAGGTTTGCAGACCCTCCAGGCTCAGGCCGGTGACTACCATCATGAGGCCTCTCTTCCCGCGCTGCTCGAGAGGCACGTACAACACAGAGATAAATAATAGTAACAATT
>JACEEZ010025844.1:0-25000 GCA_016584305.1 Chionoecetes opilio | reverse complement strand
AGTACGAGGAAAGACAATAAATGAGAACAAGAGTACGAGGAAAGACAATAATGAGAACAAGAGTACGAGGAAAGACAATAAATGAGAACAAGAGTACGAGGAAAGACAATAAATGAGAACAAGAGTACGAGGAAAGACAATAAATGAGAACAAGAGTACGAGGAAAGACAATAAATGAGAACAAGAGTACGAGGAAAGACAATAAATGAGAACAAGAGTACGAGGAAAGACAATAAATGAGAACAAAGGTACGAGGAAAGACAATACATGAGAACAAGAGTACGAGGGAAAGACAATAAATGAGAACAAGAGTACGAGGAAAGACAATACATGAGAACAAGAGTACGAGGAAAGACAATACATGAGAACAAGAGTACGAGGAAAGACAATAAATGAGAACAAGAGTACGAGGAAAAGACAATACATGAGAACAAGAGTACGAGGAAAGACAATACATGAGAACAAGAGTACGAGGAAAGACAATAAATGAGAACAAGAGTACGAGGAAAGACAATAAATGAGAACAAGAGTACGAGGAAAGACAATACATGAGAACAAGAGTACGAGGAAAGACAATAAATGAGAACAAGAGTACGAGGAAAGACAATAAATGAGAACAAGAGTACGAGGAAAGACAATACATGAGAACAAGAGTACGGGGAAAAGACAATAAATGAGAACAAGAGTACGAGGAAAGACAATAAATGAGAACAAGAGTACGAGGAAAGACAATACATGAGAACAAGAGTACGAGGAAAGACAATAAATGAGAACAAGAGTACGAGGAAAGACAATAAATGAGAACAAGAGTACGAGGAAAGGACAATAAATGAAAAACAAGAGTACGAGGAAAGACAATACATGAGAAAAAGAGTACGAGGAAAGACAATAAATGAGAACAAGAGTACGAGGAAAGACAATAAATGAGAACAAGAGTACGAGGAAAGACAATACATGAGAACAAGAGTACGAGGAAAGACAATACATGAGAACAAGAGTACGAGGAAAGACAATAAATGAGAACAAGAGTACGAGGAAAGACAATACATGAGAACAAGAGTACGAGGAAAGACAATAAATGAGAACAAGAGTACGAGGAAAGACAATAATGAGAACAAGAGTACGAGGAAAGACAATAAATGAGAACAAGAGTACGAGGAAAGACAATACATGAGAACAAGAGTACGAGGAAAGACAATAAATGAGAAAAAGAGTACGAGGAAAGACAATAAATGAGAACAAGAGTACGAGGAAAGACAATAAATGAGAACAAGAGTACGAGGAAAGACAATACATGAGAACAAGAGTACGAGGAAAGACAATAAATGAGAACAAGAGTACGAGGAAAGACAATAAATGAGAACAAGAGTACGAGGAAAGACAATAAATGAGAACAAGAGTACGAGGAAAGACAATACATGAGAACAAGAGTACGAGGAAAGACAATAAATGAGAACAAGAGTACGAGGAAAGACAATAAATGAGAACAAGAGTACGAGGAAAGACAATAAATGAGAACAAGAGTACGAGGAAAGACAATAAATGAGAACAAGAGTACGAGGAAAGACAATAAATGAGAACAAGAGTACGAGGAAAGACAATAAATGAGAACAAGAGTACGAGGAAAGCAATAAATGAGAACAAGAGTACGAGGAAAGACAATAAATGAGAACAAGAGTACGAGAAGACAATAAATGAGAACAAGAGTACGAGGAAAGACAATAAATGAGAACAAGAGTACGAGGAAAGACAATACATGAGAACAAGAGTACGAGGAAAGACAATAAATGAGAACAAGAGTACGAGGAACGACAATAAATGAGAACAAGAGTACGAGGAAAGACAATACATGAGAACAAGAGTACGAGGAAAGACAAATACATGAGAACAAGAGTACGAGGAAAGACAATAAATGAGAACAAGAGTACGAGGAAAGACAATAATGAGAACAAGAGTACGAGGAAAGACAATAATGAGAACAAGAGTACGAGGAAAGACAATACATGAGAACAAGATTTACGAGGAAGGACAATAAATGAGAACAAGAGTACGAGGAAAGACAATAAATGAGAAAGAGTACGAGGAAAGACAATAAATGAGAACAAGAGTACGAGGAAAGACAATAAATGAGAACAAGAGTACGAGGAAAGACAATAAATGAGAACAAGAGTACGAGGAAAGACAATACATGAGAACAAGAGTACGAGGAAAGACAATACATGAGAACAAGAGTACGAGGAAAGACAATACATGAGAACAAGAGTACGGGGAAAAGAAAATAAATGGAACAAGAGTACGAGGAAAGACAATAAATGAGAACAAGAGTACGAGGAAAGACAATAAATGAGAACAAGAGTACGAGGAAAGACAATACATGAGAACAAGAGTACGAGAAAGACAATAAATGAGAACAAGAGTACGAGGAAAGACAATAAATGAGAACAAGAGTACGAGGAAAGACAATACATGAGAACAAGAGTACGAGGAAAGACAATAAATGAGAACAAGAGTACGAGGAAAGACAATAAATGAGAACAAGAGTACGAGGAAAGACAATAAATGAGAACGAGTACGAGGAAAGACATACATGGAACAAAGTGGAAAGACAATACTGAGAACAAGAGTACGAGGAAAGACAATAATGAGAACAAGAGTACGAGGAAAGACAATAAATGAGAACAAGAGTACGAGGAAAGACAATACTGAGACAAAGTGAGGAAGACAATAATAGAACAAGATACGAGGAAAGACAATAAATGAGAACAAGAGTACGAGGAAAGACAAAAATGAGAACAAGAGTACGAGGAAAGACAATAAATGAGAACAAGAGTACGAGGAAAGACAATAAAAGAACAAGAGTACGAGAAAGAAAATAAATGAGAACAAGAGTACGAGGAAAGACAATAAATGAGAACAAGAGTACGAGGAAAGACAATACATGAGAACAAGAGTACGAGGAAAGACAAAAACATGAGAACAAGAGTACGAGGAAAGACAATAAATGAGAACAAGAGTACGAGGAAAGACAAAAATGAGAACAAGAGTACGAGGAAAGACAAGAAATGAGAACAAGAGTACGAGGAAAAGAACAATAAATGAGAACAAGAGTACGAGGAAAGACAATAAATGAGAACAAGAGTACGAGGAAAGACAATAAATGAGAACAAGAGTACGAGGAAAGACAATAAATGAGAACAAGAGTACGAGGAAAGACAATAAATGAGAACAAGAGTACGAGGAAAGACAATAAATGAGAACAAGAGTACGAGGAAAGACAATAAATGAGAACAAGAGTACGAGGAAAGACAATAAATGAGAACAAGAGTACGAGGAAAGACAATACATGAGAACTAATACAAGGAAAAACATAAAACTGAAATAACAAGAATAATTGAAGAACTAAAATATAACAAGGACAAAGAGGCCACAACAGGAAAACAAGGGACAGGCAAGAGGACTCAATGACACGACAGGAAACTACCGTAGACAACACTATAGTCGCCACCTGCACTGATGTCGCCAGCCGCCATATTTTACGAATTATAGCATCACTACTGATTTGTATGTGCCACTGAAGATGATACACAGTAGTTTATATCATGACTGTATAATCTACCCTGTTTCAGCGTTGTTTTATGCTTTGTATCTGCAAGTATATACGATAACACTATAGTCGCCACCTGCACTGATGTCGCCAGCCGCCATATTTTACGAATTATAGCATCACTATTGATTTTTATGTGCCACTGAAGATGATACACAATAGTTTATATCATGACTGTATAATCTACACTGTTTCAGCGTTGTTTTATGCTTTGTATCTGCAAGTATATACGGTTTCAAATTTCACTACTCGTTTTTTTTCGAGCGACGGCGACGGCGGGAGGACACTCAGAACATAAACACTAGCTGGCGATCTTAGTGTAGCCGGTATACCAACGTCGCCACTCAGTTATATTTTTGTAATTTGTTCATTTATAGCCATAATATGACACAGATGAAGACACAAAATGACACAGACTCTCCAGATAGCCCCTTCTAACTTTCCTGAAATCATGGATGTAGAAATGTAAGTATTAACGCCACCAGATAGTCTGTAAATAAAAAAAGAAACGTTGTCCTGGAGACTTTAGTGTTATCTATGGTAGGACACGAAAGTACAAGGAGAGCACAAGCATATAAACATACATAGAAAATACAAGCCAGTAATACAACGAACCGAACCACCTACCCCGCTTACTGCGCCGATCCACCAGCACGCTTCTTCCCCCTCCACGCAGCAGCAGCACGTGAAGGAGTAGCACCCAGCACCCTTCCTAGAGCGACACCCCATAGTGCTAGCTAACACCACCACCACCACACTAGGTTGTTAAGGACTCAGCCACCACCCCTAGCACCACACTAGGTTGTTAGGGACTTAGCCACCACCACCACCACCACACTAGGTTGTTAGGGACTTAGCCACCACTACCACCACCACACTAGGTTGTTAGGGACTTAGACACCACCACCACCACACTAGGTTGTTAGGGACTTAGCCACCACCACCACCACCACCACACTAGGTTGTTAGGGACTCAGCCACACTACCACCACCACACTAGGTTGTTAGGGACTCAGCCACTGCTAGTAACATCACGACCTTGTCACTCATGTTCAGTCTCACGCCCACTGCCATCACTGCACGCCCGCACGCCCGCCGTACGCACGAATGTAGACACACGCAGAGAACAAACGTGCGCCACACCCACTGCTGCGTTATCGTACAAAGACTGCCGAACACACACACACACACACACACTCAAAACCGGGAATCCTAATCTGGTGATGTTTGCTACGACATCCTTCAAAATCCTCTCTATACCTGCCCCCCCCCCCCTCTCTCTCTCTCTCTCTCTCTCTCTCTCTCTCTCTCTCTCTCTCTCTCTCTCTCTCTCTCTCTCTCATCCCCTCCATATCCATATCTGCCCCACTCATCTTACCCAAGAGTTGATAAGGATTCTTGGAAGCAGCCAATGACCTCCAACAAAAGCAGCAGCAATAGCAACAATAGAATAATGATCAAAGTAATAAGGATGGTGCAGGAGATCCCTTACCTCACCTCACCTCACCTCACTCACCTCAGCTCAGCTCACCTCACCTCCCCCGCCAGGGTGGCGGGGTTTGGTAGAGTCACGGACTCGCGTGCAGGGTCCCTGCATTCGGTCAGCGGTTCGAGCCCACCAAGTTCGTCCTGGCCGTGGTGGCGCTTTGTATAGTCAATAACCTTGTAGTTGGTACTTGAAAAGTGCCTAGATAGGATCAAAATCTTATATATTATCACCTCACCTCACCTATCAGCTCAGCTCAGCTCAGCCTCAGCTCAGCTCAGCTCAGCTCAGCTCAGCTAGCTCGCTCAGGTTTCCTCCACGTGCTGCCAGAGATGGTCGAGGACTGCACCCATGAGTGACGTGCTTGTAAAGGGTTTGCCGCGATCACAGTCGAGGCAGTAGTAATAATAGTAGTATGCTTTTTGGGTTTATTTATTTTTATTTATCAATATATATTATCATAGATAATGGAGGTGACACTCCCGCCACGCGCGCTGGACGCTGCAGTACTGGCCCCATAGCCAGTCTGCGGGGCTCATTCACTTGCTGCATAGGGACTATCATATAGACTGGTTTATCAGTATATATGATATATGTTATCTTCGTAAATGTTTGTTCTATAATATTATCAAATAAAAAAACAGTAAAACACGCTAAAGAAATGTCATTACGAGACTATGAAGAAATATGATGAATAAATATTTACTTCAATCTTCGCCATTAAAACTTTGCGAGTCAACTTTTATCATGAAGGGTATCAATAGAAGCGCAATTGTATTAGCTTTCCATTGATGTATTTCGTTTTTGATAAATGAATTAGAACCATGCATAAATTAGCGTTAACTGAATAAATGAAATCATCAATCGGGTAATTTTCCCGATTGATGAGGTATTTATTTACTTATATATTTAGTTTTCTGATGAATGAATTAGCACCATGTATAAATTAGCATTAACTAAATAAATAACCTCATCAATCGGGAAAATTACCCGATTGATGATTTCATTTATTTATTTAACGCTAATTTATGCTTTGGTGCTAATTCATTATCAGAAAAACAAAATATATCAATGGAAAGCAAATTTAAAATTCGCTTCTTTTTATACCCTTCATGATAAAATTTGACTCGCAAAGTTTATATGGCGAAGAGTTGAAAAAATATTAAGTTCATGCATATTTCTTCAGCTCGTAAGGGCTTTTCTTTTAGTGTGTTTTTACTGTTTTTTATTTGAAAATATTATAGAACAAACATTACGAAGATAAACAGTATATCATATTTACTGATAAACCAGTCCATTGATAGTCATATGCAGCAAGTGAATGGGCCAGCAGATTAGCTATGGGGCCAGTACTGCAGCGTCCAGCGCGCGTGGCGGCGGAGTGTCACATCCAGTTAAGTTATCTATGATATTATTAATCTTTCACGCCATTTCATGATCATTCATTCTTACACAAATAGTGCTAGTGGGGGGCCCTTTCATAACACTAAGGGACAGTATTGGACTACGATAGTAATTCATTGACCCTGGGTGGCATCCGTCAACTCCCCGTCACTATTAGATGCTTCTAAATGGTTACATAATGGTACACGTATGCACATTTGTCAACAAAAGGGACCGATTATCGCTACCATTAAGAAGATGGCTCAAAGGTATCGGTCTTAAAAGTAATTTCATTGATGACAGGCGGACAGACAAACGCTCTTAGTGGTATCGATTTGCTGCAAAAAAGTTGAGTTGAGCCCCAACTCGAATCATCATTCTAAATAGAAGTGATTACAATATTTACAAATGAGTCACAGGTACACATGGCGCCATGACTGTTCCTTGGCTAGTCCTTAGCCGCTACATGGTGTCCAGGATCCGTGGAGGGGCTTGCGCGAAATGCCCGGCACGGTGGCGCCCTTGGCCGGGTAGCCCAGGGGCAGCAGCAGCAGCGGGCTTCTCGTGGGCGGGGGCGGGTGAGGAGGGTGCGCAGGGCGGGGCCGCCAGTTTAGGGGCGTCGAGGTGAGGGTGACGAGGCCGGCGTTGTCTGCGAGGGTGTTGAAGCTAGGTTAGGTTAGGTTAGGTTAGGTAAGGGAAGATAGGTAGGTAGGTAGGTAGATAAGGTAGGGGACGTAGTTTGCGGTTTCGGTTGGGTTTAAGTTAGGTAAGGTAGGTAGGAGGTAGGTAAGGTAAGGTAAGGTAAGGTAAGGT
This sequence comes from Chionoecetes opilio, assembly GCA_016584305.1. Classification (NCBI taxonomy): domain Eukaryota; kingdom Metazoa; phylum Arthropoda; class Malacostraca; order Decapoda; family Majidae; genus Chionoecetes; species Chionoecetes opilio. The sequence continues at coordinate 17,714 of JACEEZ010025844.1, read as the reverse complement.
AAATTAGGTAGGTAAGGCGTTCTGCGCAGGGTGATCAAGCCCTTTTATAGTCGCCGCACGTTAATTTGGCGAAAATTGGCCCCTCACCCCCCACTTACGAATGCACGGGATTGTGAGTATTGGGTGTTCGGGCTTTAAGGCGGAATTTGGAGTAAGGAAATTTCTCCCCAAAACACCCAACACTTCAGCCAACCCCGTGTGTTGGGAAGGGAGGAATGAAAGGGCTTCATTTTCGCCAACTTAACGGGCGGCGACTATAGGTTTGGTGAAGGTTCATGTTAGATCATGCAACGCTTATAAAACTCCTTAACCTCAACATCCATGACATGATGAAGTCTGTAGTTTTTCAATATCTTAGTATATTTTTCTGTTTCAAATGTATCACTTACGTTCACCTTGAGGCAATGTATCAGTCACTCACTCACTGCTCCCATGGATTTGCCTCGCCCATTCATCAACACCACGCACTCTGCACACACACACACACACACCTTACCCCTGCCTTCCTGCTACACACTTTTTTTCCCCCAATCATTTCCTTCTTTTCTCCCCCCCCGCCCCCCCTCCCCCAAAACTTCTCCCAGTACCCCCCGTCCCGTCCCACCTGTAGGCCGCCAGCAAGATGCCACACGAGAGAGCTGTGGAGATCTATGGTAGTAATGGTTGATCTTGCGGCCGTCAGGGAGCGGCGTGTAGGGCGCTTGAAGATCAGCAAGCCCCCCCAGGGCGCCTCCGTCAGGTACTCCTTCGTCCACGTTGCCCTTGAACGCTTCAGGTCCTTCCCCCACGCTGCCTGGGGGAGGAAAGGTGGGAAGCCTTTTTTCACGTGGTTATTAGGAGAAGATGCCGTGTTGGGGTGAGCGAGAACAGGTGTTTGGCCTGAACATAAAGCAGGGTGATGCGTGCGTGGGTGAGCCTTTCATATGGGCGTGGAAAAAGAGTTACCTCAGGACTGGGTCTGGGTACTCGCCGGTAAAACCAAGGGCACCCATGCACACGTTTTTGAGCTGAGGTGTAGTGTTGTTACAGGCAGGGAGAGGAGTGTGTAGGTACGCACCATCCTCTTGGTGTAGTTGATTCCTCCTCGTCCTCCACGATGGCCCTGATCTGCTCCTTGATCTCCGCGTCGCTCACCGCCACGAAGGACCCAGGGCTCGGTGTGGGCCCCGGATGGCGCCGTGCCTGTGCAGGACAGAGGTACAGCTACACCTGTGCAGTGTGCATGCGACAGAATACCACTATATGTTTTCCCACCAAATGAATACAACCAGTAACAAGGTTGTGGTTGCCGTTGGATCCCTCACCCGCCGCCCTTTGACGAGTGTCTCCCCCAGCCGCCGCGGCACGGGGTCGTGGCTGAAGAAGCGGAGGGAGCGTCGTTGATTCATTAGATGGTAAAACTCCTCTGCCCTCCGTTGGTTTTCCTCGACGGTCATCCTTCAAAAGAACGAGAAAGAAACTAAAAAAGCTCAGCATCTGCTTGACGCAGCTGTGAGGGTCACAGCCCTTTGGCGCCTGTCTTACCTGGTGGTTCGAAGGGCCCGTGCGGCACTCCTCGCGGTGAAGAGGCGAAACCCATGTCTGAAGTGTCATCCTCCTCCTCCTTGTCGCCAACGCCGCCCAAGTCTGGAAGAAAAAAAAACCTTTGCTTTGTTTGAGGGCCCCTTTTCCCAGCTTGCCTAGCTGCTGGCTCCTCAAAACTCCCATCATCTCTTCGATGCAAGGTGCCTCATGAACGCTTGCTCTAGTGCTGCCTGGTGGCGGGGCGACCAAAGGCTTGAGGGGCCCAACGGTTGCACCAGACACGCAGAGGAGCGCCAGGCAGGGAAAAACATCACCCCCGACATCTCGCCCTGCGCCGCCACCACCACCACCGCCCCAACTTTGCTACTATTACCTTTTTTAAGCTCCGCGGGACGCCGCCCGCTCCTCTACTCCCAAAGGGGGGGAAGGAAGGAAATTGCGTGCGCGGAGGCTCAACGGGGGTGTTGATATACGTAGCTCCTGTTTTTAGCGTCCCCCCAAAACCCGCTATGGTTTTATCCAATCGGTTCGCTGGGTCGTGGCATGACAAATAACCCCGGCACCTCTACCTGAAGGCGCCGGGTTGGGCTTTATTCCTTGTACCGGCAGGTTTCGACGGGGCAGGCCCGTAGCTTCGGAGATACGGGGAGCTTACCTCCCCCGGCTTATAACGCCCCGGGCTTTACCCGGGGGGCGACCCTCCCTGTTCCCCCCCGAGGCCCCTAGCTTGCATAGTTGCCCCGGGGTCCCAAACCATTATTTGCCCGCCCTGTATGCACTGTCAATCATATAGATACATCACCATCTGCTGCGTCGCCTTAGGAAGACCTGTATGTGGTGCTCAAGAGGTCCTAAGATCCTGTTGCAGGTGCCTCGTAATGGGCCCCCCGGGTTCCCGGGGGGGGGAACCCAGGGGAGCCTCCCGAAGGAGGTATCTCGTAGGGCGTCGTAGTAGCGTAGAGTTTCTCTCCAGCCCACGCCCGCCCCTAGTGCCTGCCCCAGCGCCCAGTGGGCTCCCCAAGGGCCCTGAAGAGAGGCCACAGGGGTAGGTAGTGTGGAGGGACGTCATGGTTCGTAGAGTAGCACTTCCCTACCCCCCCGGGGCAAAGTGAGGGCGCCCTGGTTGCCCCACGGCGGATCCGGGAAGCCAGGCGGCCCAGGGGAATCATCACCGGGGGGGCAGTGTTGCAGGGACATCTTGGTCTCGTAGAGTTGCACTTCCCGCCCCTGGGGTTATGCGGGGTATTCCTTAGTCGTCCCGTTGAAGCTCGTCATCCTGGGGCAAAGTGAAGAGCCACAGGGGCAACGCCGAGCGCCGCTATTTGCCCCGCCGTGGCCCTTCAATCTCAGGAGCCCAGGAGGAACACAGGGGCAAAGCCACCAGGGCAGGTGCCTGGCAGGACGCGGGATTCGTAGAGAGAGTAGCACCTGCCCCAGGGGACAAGCGGCGTGGCGGGCGTCGGGCGTCTGGTAAAGAAGGGGCGCGGCGTGTGTTGGCAAGTACTTGAGGCGTGGTATCTGGAAGGAATACCACCTAACTCGCTCACCGCCCCTAAGGAAAACTAGTCTCGTAAGATATCACCGCGACGCAATAAGACGTGTGGCCACACCGCAGGGTATATAGAATCTGTCCTCTCCCCGTCTTAGGGTGTCCGGCGTTGGTGGGTACATGTCAAAGGTTATTTTAGTGCTGACATAAGTGTGAAGTGATGGCGTGAATGAGGGAGAATATTCAGCTCTTCCTCCTTCTCTCGCCTCCTCACCCTTTTCACTCTCTCACACTCTCCCTCACCTTCTCTCATCTCTCTCTCACTTTTTCCTCTCTCTCTTCTCTCCTTCTCTTCTCCCCCCTCATCTTCTTTCGCCGGGGGACGGGAGGGACCCTTAGCTGTGGTCAGCAAATGTGCAGGTGGGCGCCCGGGCCCCCCCTTCGTAGGGGCTGATAAGGAAGATTTTTGTAAGCACAACATCAATGCCCTCTCCTATCTACTCCCGTCATCAGTACTCTGCCTCTTCCTTCCTTCTCTTCCATTCCTTCTTCCTCCTTCTCTTTCCCCATTTTCTTCCTTCCCTTCTATTCCCCATTCTCCACGTTCTCAAACCCTCACGCCTTGATAAAAAGAAACCCGTGAGCCGCGGACAACACATCGTGAGGCCAGCAGATGACGGCCTGGGGATGGGTACAGACGTGGCTGCCCGGGGGACTCCTATCCTCCCTCCACGTATACCCTGGGAGGAAGGACTGAGATGGCCCGTCAGAGAGGCGCATCACAGCGAGGCTGTCATTGCACGCGTAGGACAGAAACAGACACACAAGCCCCCCAGGACCTGAGGGCTGGTGCCGGTGTCGATGCATGGCAGGGGGGCGAGGAAGATACCCATGCAGAGATGCTTTACAGCGTAAAAATAAAAAACGAAGTGCGAGGCAAGTAAGATAAAAGGCAAAGACAAGAGGGCTATCAAAGCAAGGTCACTGCAGCAGGAGCGTTTTGGGTGATGCCTTGCTCGGTCTTTGTGTGTACACTTTCCTGCGTCGTGTTGCGCGAATTATATGTAATTTTACCGAGTATTGTAGTCATGATGTACAGATCCACACCGTTTAAGCCTTGACGACGATGCCGTGTACAAGGGCACTACTACTACTTTACTACCACCACCCCTTCTACTAATAATACTACTACTATACTACTACTACTACTACTACTACTACTGGGGATATTACCCAAAGACACGTTTAGCTGCAGCCCTCGGGTTTTTTGGCCGCGTGTGTCGTCGTGGGGGGCGACGGCGGCCATGCAGCATGGGGCCCGCAGGAGGGCGAGGCCGTGGACAGCAGCAGGGGCCAGGCGTGGGCCAGAAGGGGCAGCAGGTAGCGGTGGGTGAAGGACATGGCGCCTGGTGGTGCACAGACCAGGGAGGACCTGAACGTTGGATAGTGGGCGCGCCGCGCCCCACCACGCACACACACACACACACCACACACACACACACACACACCCCACACACCACACACACACACACACACACACACACACCACACACACCACTTATACGCACACACACACACGCACGCACACACACACACACACACACACACACACACACACACACCACACACACACACACACACAACACACACACACACACACACACACACACTTATACACCACGCACGCACGCACACACACACCACACACACACACACAACACACACACACCACAAAACACACACACAACACATTATACACACACGCACGCACACACACACACACACACACCACAACACCCACACACACACACACACACACACACACACACACACATCACTTGACATGCCTAAGATCGAACTGTTATGGCACTGGATAGAGATTATATGTATGTGTATGATGAAACATAATGTTATGTGTTATTTGGGTTGATCCCTGTTACCTGTAAATAACAAGATAGAAAAGAGTAACAGAACCTCGGTAAAGGCTCATTATTGTATGCTGCCAAACGGGCATTTACGCAGTCCCCCTTGAGCAAGGGGATGGGATGTGCGTAGTATGTGACGTCACAACTTTACCCGAAGATCGGTCTCTATGAATATGTTCTTTTCCGGGGGATAACAGCTGGTGATCGCGAGTCCAGCTGGTGGTCAAGACCAATGGTGAATCACACACACACACACACACACACACACACACACGCGCGCGCGCGTATTGATGAGTGATACTAATGAAAGATAAGCATAGCAAAGGCCAAACCCTGCAGTGTTAGGGCAGTGTATCGCCTGCTGCGCCGCCGCACCCCGCGCTGTGTTGCATCTGTGGATCAACAGGTCCACAACGGGGTATTTTCTATTCATCATTGACGTATACCCTAATTAGTATAATATGTAGTCTCCATCCACCACCCGTCAGGGTGGGGGGCGGTTGGTAGAGCTGTTGTCTCGCGTGCGGAGTCCCTGCATTCGGTCAACGGTTCGAGGCTACCAAGTTCGTCCTGGCTTGGTGGCGCTTTGTATAGTCAATAACCTTGTAGTTGGTACTTGCAAAATGTCTAGATAGGATCAAAGTATCTTATCTGATCTCCCTCCCACCCTCTGAGGCCGGTCAGGGTGGTGAGGGTGGCCTTGGAGATGCTGCGCTTTACCTCTCATGTTCTTTCAACTACAAGATCAGATAGGACGTTTTTCGTACCGTAACTGACCATCTTTGATTATGATTAATGGCTTAGATCCCGAGGGGGTTTGTACTGTCAGTTTCACATCATATTTTTTTTTACATATGGCCTATAGCGCCTGTAGGCAGTGGTGGGCCCAGGGGTCGGATGGTAGACTCTGGAGGTTCACTTGAGGGCTGTGATGGTTGGTCCTCGCCCGTGGTGGCGCAGGCAAGATTCTTTAGTGACGCCTGTGAGGCTCATGCCGCCCCCCTGTGTCCTCCCATGCACTCGCAACGAAGTAGAGTTGAGGGCATGGCATGTGGGTTTTCTTAAGCCCCGTCACACATTCCATAAACGAACCACGATAGCGCCACCAATTTGATTATGACGTATCGTGAAATTTGACCACGAAAAACGCAGACCACGATAGCCTCACAACAAAGTCCCCGCTGCCTGTACGTATGTGTCATGATGGTCGTAAGATGGTCACGATGGAGTCATGACAGCTGTAAGACTACGTCACGAATGAAAAAACAACGGTCATTTTGTCGTCACGATAAGCTACGATAACCACGACAGTGCCATGACCGGTGCCATGAACGTATCACGATAGCGTCAAGAGACATGCCTCACACGTGGGGTGGATGTTGCCATGGTGATAGGAAGGAAAAGGGGGGGCTATAGAGATGAAGGTGGGAGAAACAGGGGTGGTACTTGTGGTGATGGATAAGGGGGGAAAACGGGGGAGGGGGGTTGTAATAAAGAAGGGGGTGTTGATGTTGGTGGGGAAACGGGGGGAGGGGGCTTGGGCATATAGAAGGCGTTGTTGGTACGTTGGGGGGATATGAGTGGTTAAAAGGGGGGTGGGGGTGTCAAAAATGTGGCGAGGGAGTAGGGGGGAGGGTTTGGGGTCACCGCGTGGCGAGGGAGTAGAGGGTAGAGGTAGGGGGAGGGTGGTGTCATCACGTGATGAGGGGAGTAGGGGGTAGAGAGTAGGGGGGAGGGTGGTGTCACCCCGTGATGAGGGAGTAGAGGGTAGAGAGTAGGGGGGAGGGTTTTGGTGTCATCACGTGATGAGGGAGTAGGGGGTAGAGAGTAGGGGGAGGGTGGTGTCATCACGTGATGAGGGAGTAGGGGTAGAGAGTAGGGGGAGGGTGGTGTCATCACGTGATGAGGGAGTAGGGGGTTTGAGAGTAGGGGGAGGGTGGTGTCATCAAAGTGATGAGGGAGTAGGGGGTAGAGAGTAGGGGGAGGGTGGTGTCATCACGTGATGAGGGAGTAGGGGGTAGAGAGAGCGGGGGGTGGAGGTGAATGAGAAAGGGGGGGAAGACGGAAGGGGTGGGAAAAAGGGGGGGGAAGGTAGGGAACAAGACTCGTGTAAAGGTTTCTTATCGTCACGATAGGCATAAGACGATCACGGTAGGTCACGAAGCTGCTACATAGATAACGATAGCGTCAACGATAGATTAAGTAGCGCTGCGTTTGGGGCCAAAATCGGGAGCTTCCGATTTTTTAGTGCACGCATTAACTTTCGTGGCCCGCCGAGCGCGTCACGAGGGGTGACGTCACGATCGGTCACGATGGGGCCATAACCAGGACCATGACGGCGCTGCGCATTGCATTGTTGGGCGTTTGTGGTTCGATTATGGAATGGTGTGACGGGGGCTTTAGGCCACTCGACGGTGCAAAAAGGTTTGGTTTTCTTCGGGGATCGAACTCGGTTCACGAGAACGCCAATCGGAGACGCTAACCACTCCGCTACCGCCTCCCCGAAACATATGAATGGTACACAACACCTTTTTTCTCATTTGATGCTATGGGCTGTCTTCCATCTCATGTTTTCTTTTATTCATAGTTTTAAGTATAGAAAAGTGGGGAAAGTTATAAGAAAGGTTCACTCTTTTAGTTTATTAGATTCTTACAAAGTACTGAAATTTTGATTTGAAAGAAATACTTGGTGGTCACTGGCTGGTGGAGTCCAGTGTCGCGTGATCGCCAGCGCAGCGCCACACGCTGGGCCCATACTTATAAAGATTTAGGATTCGTCTTAGACTCGCTCGAGTCTTAAATATGGCGGCCGGCGTCCTAAATCTTTTCGAGCGCATCCTAAATCGCAAAGGGACTCGTCCTAATTTCGAGGTTGGCTAGGACAGGGTGTGAGGTGCCCTAGCGAGCAAGGCGGCGGCTAGACTCGTCCTAACCCGTAAACATGGAGTGCCCCACCCACTCCTGAGAACTTTTCGTGACAGGATAGATGTACTGGACGAACTTTTTGATACATAACTAATCAAGCGATACCGCTTGGACCGAAGAAGGGATTATATATGTGACAGACTAGGGGGAGATGTAATATAAAGCAACACTGAAAAAATACGGCGATCAGTGCATGATAAGTCACGAGTTGGTTAAATTTTTCACTTTTTGAGGTAGTCATGTTCTCCTGCCTTGATATCAGTATCGTGATACAGATTGAAGTGCATCCCCACCAAACTTTTGATGAAGAATGGTATCATGTGAGAATAAAAGCGATTTAGAGTAGGCTCACTATAAATAAAAATTTAAAAAATTGAATAAGTCGTGATTTATTAAGCCAGGGAAAACAATACCCATATAACTATTTTCTTCCCACTCCCGTAGTCTTGATACTTTTCTTATTAGTTCTTGATATGATCTGTTAATATACCAAACCCACCTCTAACCAAACTTAACATTTTTTGATTGAAAGAACTAGATTCTAGGTAGTATATGTATCAAACATTATTATTCAATTGCGCCAGGGGAAAATTTGGGTTTAAAAGACTCAGAATGAAGAAATCTACACTATGAACAGGTTAAAATTGGGTCAGGCTCGAGGATGACCTAACCAAACGGTAAATATTCCGCAGGAGTTGGCGGTGCCAACCACCCGGACAATCGCGCACCATCAAATAGTTTTTTAAACCAAAAATAACTCAACAAAAACCTAATCCAAATCTACCCTAAGCTTAACATAACATAAACAAACCTAACATAACCTAAATCTAACCTAACCTAAATTTAAACGTAACCTAACTCAGCAATTGGTAATAATGGACGATGACTTCGCGGTCTTTTTCAGAGCCCACCGACTATTTTTCCTGGTCTTCAATAGGGCATTTTCTAAGGAGATAGTTTTATTTGCGCAAACCCAAAAAGTTAAAAAAAAAAAAAAAAATCATCACTAAATTTTTATGGTACCATTCCATTAAAAACACTGTATCTCCATCAGAAAAAGCACTTAAAACTTGCCCGGGAGAAATTAGTCAGGGCTTATAGGTTTTAATGAAACCTAACCTAACCTTTTGGGTTTTAATGAAACCCAAACTAACCTGGAAAATTTTAAAAAAAAGGGTCTCCACGCTAAGCTGACACAAATGTTGGTTTCTACGTATTATACTTACGTCTTTAAGACATCTGTTTATTTTTAATGAGTGCCGACCTTATTTTGTCTACATGGCCGAATTAAATTTCAGCGATCCATAATGTTATATTATTTAGTTTTGGTTGCGGGTCCCGGGAAGAGTCAGTAGAAGATGCTCGTACCCGAAAACGCGGTGTGACGAACGCGCATATTTTTGCCACCACTACGGAGCATCTTTTGGTAGCAAAAATACCAAAAGATGCCAGAAAAAGTGTTGTGTAACAGGGCCCTTTAGGTTAGGTTAGGGCAGGTCAGGTTAGGTTAGGTTAGGTTAGTGCACAGCACAAGGGGCTCGAAGAGGGTGCTAGATTAGGTCTGTAGAGTTTGTCATTTTTAGAATAAAGGCTCAATCTCCTATCTTCTTCTTATGGCCAACAAGCTGGGGAATGGTGGAAACCTGGGTTTTGGGGGGGGAAAGCACACACATAAGGAAATAGGCCCCCCCCAAAAAAAAAATCCTTAAACTAGGGAAATTTTCCTAGTTCATGGACTTTATCGGGGAAATATTTCCTATATGTGTGCCCCCCCACAAAAGGAGCACACTCATAAGGGAAATATGGCTCCCACAAAAAATCCCAAAAACTAGGGAAATTTCCTAGTACATAGACTTAATCGGGGTAATATTTCCCGATAAAGTTCATGAACTAGGGAATATCCCTAGTTTAGTTTGGTTTGGGGGGGCCATATTTTCCATTTATGTGTGTGCCCCCCCACCCAAAAACCCCGGTTTCCCACCATGTCCCCAAGCTTGTGGCTATAAGAAGAAGATAGAGGGTGGAGCCTTTTTCTTAAGATTTACCCAAACTTAACCACAAAGTATATCTAACCTAACATTATAGGTTTCATTAAAACTATAAGACTTGACAAATCTTTCCGGCCAAGTTAGTGCTTTTCTGATGGAGAATAGTGTTTTTAATGGAAATGGTACCATAATATTCGGTGATAATTTTTTTTTTTTTTAAAACTGGGTTTGCGCAAAATAAAACTATTCCGGTAATAATGGGCGAGAGTTTCGCGGTCGTTTACAGAGAAAACGACTATTTTTCTTGGCCTACAATAGGTGCTTGCTTTTAAATGGAGATAGTTTTATTTTGCGCAAGAAAAAAAAAAAAATAATGAAAAAAAATTAAACCTAACCTAACCTTATAGGTTTTAATGGAAACCTAACCTAACTGTAAGGGTTTTCATGAAAAAGTAAAACCCAACTGTAAGGGTTTTCATGAAAAACCCAACTAACCATATAGGTTTTAATGAACCCAAACCTAACCTTAAACCCCAAAGTATAAATTTTTTAATTTTTTTTTTATGGGGTTTTTGCAAAATAAAACTTCATTAGAACAAGCACCTATTGGGAGGGCCCAAAAAAAAATAGTCGGGTGTCTCTGAAAACGACGCGAAGTCCGCGTCCATTAAACTGGTAGTCCCTTGGGGTATCTCTCGCTATGGAAGGCGCGCGGCGATCATGTGGTTGGCGATGGCCTGTCAGGCATCTGCTTGCTCTTCGCCGATCATCTCGGCATGGAAAATTCCCCTCGCAGGACATAGGACATTTTTCCTTGCCCTTGAAAGAGTGGCCAAGGATGAAAGCTTGTCCTGAAAAATATTATCTTTTGTCGTCAATAGAGCGAAGACAATGTCAATGTTTTTGTCTTTTGAACGGAATATTGCATATCTGGTACAATTTCTTATAGATGAATTATTCGTTGTAGTCTTCAGCAATTTTCATAGAAATATTTAAACTTGGTTTTTCGATATTTTTATACCTTTCTGATGATCTTAGTAGTGATATTTCATGAAATCCAATTGGACTCTTGCTAAATGTAGCGCTCAGCGCTTGTCCTAAGCCCCCGTCTTAGGACGCGTCTTAGACTTCCCCGAACCTTAGGACGCAGGTTGGACGAATCCTAGGACGAATCCTAAATCTTTATAAGTATGGGCCCTGGACATCCACGGAACACCCTCACCCCGCTGGAAGGGGTTTAGTCATAGACCATTTTAAATCTGGACGCGCACGGAATATCGGCTGTTGCACAAGGGCCCGAAGTCGGAGGGCCGTCGGATTCAAAATATAATATATATATACGGATATATAGACTGGTTTATCAGTATATGATATACTGTAATCTTCGTAAATGTTTGTTCTATATTATCAAATAAAAAACAGTAAAACACGCTAAAGAAATGCCATTACGAGACTCTGAAGAAATATGCATGAACTTAATATTCACTTCAACTCTTCGCCATTTAAAACTTTGCGAGGGCAACTTTATCATGAAAGGTATCAATAGAAGCGCAAATATTATTAGCTTTCCAGATATATTTCGTTTTCTAATAAATGAATTAGAACCATGCATAAATTAGCGTTAAATAAATAAATAAAAATCATCAATCGGGTAATTTTTCTGATTGATATGTTTTTTATTTACTTATTTTATTTCGTTTCTGATAAAGAATTAGCACCATGTAAAAATTAGTGTTGATAAATAAATAACCTCTTCAATCGGGAAAATTACCCGATTGATGATTTTTTTTTTATTTAACGCTAATTTATGCATGGTGCTAATCAATTATCAGAAAACAAAATATATTAATGGAAAGCTAATAAAATGCGTTCTATTGATACCCTTCATGAAAAAGTTGACTCCAAAGTTTTAAGTGGGAAGAGTTGGAAGGGAATATTAAGTTCATGCATATTTCTTCAGAGTCTCGTAATGGCATTTTTTTTAGCGCGTTTTACTGTTTTTATTTGATAAAATTTTAGAACAAACATTTACGAAGATACAGTATATTTATATACTGATAAAACCAGTCTATATGATAGTCCATAGACCACTATATCTCTTTGTCGGGCGGGCCCCAGGCCGCTATGCAGCCTGGCAATTTTAAAAAATTGTCGTGTGAACAGTCCAGAGATATAGTGGTCTATTGTTCAGTGTAACCTTGGCATTGGTGGGGTTATTTGGTTCTTATTAGTCGTCCTTGGGAGGGTTTTTTTCACGTTGGAAGCCTATAGCGCCTGTATGCTATTTTTTCCTTGAGGGCTCAGGTGGTTGGCCCTGCACATTTTAGAGGGTCGTGACGGTCGCCCCTTTCCCGGTGGGCATAGGCTGGATTTTTGTAGTGACACCTGTGATCTATAGGTGAAGGTCCCGATATCGATCCCGACAAGGAGTGATGTCTTTTCGTAGGATCTGATAGTATCGTAGTGGATAAAACATGAACAGTGAACACCGAAATGTCAGTTGATGGCATTGGGAGGACAATGGGAGGTGAACTGAAGAATACAATGTTATGACACAATGCCTTTAGGAATTTATCATCCATAACATAGTATATTAAAAATAGAACTTAACAATAATACATCCGCTCTACTTTCTGATTAAGAAGAACAAAACTTGCGGTAGGCTAAGTGCAAGCAAGATATTTAAAGGAAGTGGACGAGGAGAGAAAATTGGTTCATAGCGTGATTGTAGACTGTCTTTAACGAAGCGGTGCCGGGGGTGTACCGGGGCTTGTTTGGTGTGTTGGGGTCCGTTTGAGGGGTTTTCGGGGCTTGTTGGGGGTCTGTCTGGGTGTGTTGGGGCTTGTTTGGGGTGTGTTGAGGTCCGTTGGGGGGGTGTCGGGGCTTGTTGGGGGTCTGTCTGGGTGTGTTGGGGTGCGTTGGGGTCCGTTTTGGGGGGTTGTCGGGGCTTGTTGGGGGTCTGTCTGGGTGTGTTGGGGCTTGTTGGGGTGCGTTGCGGTCCGTTTGGGGGGGTGTCGGGGCTTGTTGGGAGTCTGTCTGGGTGTGTTGGGGCTTGCTGGGGTGTGTTGGGGTCCGTTTGGGGGGGTGTCTGGGGCTTGTTGGGGGTCTGTCTGGTTGTGTTGGGGTCCGTTTGGGGGTTGTCTGGCTTGTTTGGGTCCGTTTGGGGGCTGTCTGGGCTTGTTTGGGGTGTGTTGGGGGTTTGTTTGGGTTTGTTTAAACGTAGAGGAGGAGGTAGAATGGAATTGGTATGAGGGTCAAGGCAGTGTTGTTTAGGGAAGAGCGTGGTGCCAGATAATATGTGCTGTCCTGAAGTGCCAAAAATGAGTGTCGCACCTTGATCTCCTGACTCCATAGCCCCACGCAGGCTTATATAACGGTTGCTGCATCGAAGCCTTGATCACTGCGTTACATGGATGCACTTAATGCGTCTTGAGAAAAATGCGATACTTAACAATGAAGTTATGTGTAGAAAACGTACTTGGTTCAATCCTGTGTATTCTTCACATTAATCCTGCTACTGAGGCCCTTGAGTGTCTTGGGTAGTATTCCAGTTTGACACAGAGTTCACTTTGGTGGACGAAACTATTTTTTTCTGGTGAGTAATGATGTGTTTTGAATTAATCTGCTAACTGTTTCTGTCGCAAATCACTATGGTTTTTTGTTTGTTTGTTTGTTTTGTTAGGTAAAGGTTAGGTTAGGTAAAGGTTAGGTTAGGTTCAATTTGTTTTTCAATAATTTTTGTTGCAAATCACATACATAAAAGTTATTTGCGACAGAAACGGTTAGCATATTAATTCAAAACACTTCAAAACGAACCAGGAAAAATGTTTCATCCACCAAAGTGAATTCGGTTTCAAAACTGAAATTTACCGTAATTTTGAAGGCACTGCAGAGGTGCCACCAGGAGCTGAGAGGGAGGTGTATGCGTATGCGTCCACACCCACACACTGGCAAGGCTGACTGACACTGGCTGCCTGGCAGCGCTGGTGCAGGGTCTAAGAGATAAAGTAAATGGTTTAAATGACCCCTGGGTTGGTGTGGAGTGGCAGCGCACAGCTGATGCGCATTCCTCTACCCTCCCTCCGTCCTTCTCTCACACACTCTTCCTTTCACTTTCACCCAGTCACTCACTATACGTAGAACAGGTATAGGTCCAGAGGCTCGTCTAAGGTTGATGCCGCGTCAGATGATGAAGGAACACACTTTCAGACAGCATAACAGAGAGAAGAGAGAGACGAGAGAGAGATAGAAGACAGAGAGAGATTCATACTTTTATTCACAATTGAATTAACATTTGTGAAAAGACTGTTTCGAGATAACAGTCTTATCTCAGGATACATATCATTAGCGATGAGAGAAGAAGGAGATAAGAGACGAGAGAGAGATGAGAGAGAGAGAAGAGACGAGAGAGATGAGAGAGAGAGAGAGATGAGAGACTTGAGAGAGAGAGAGAGAGAGAGAAGAGAGAGAGAGAGAGAGAGATACTTTTATTCACAATTGAGTTAACATTTGTGAAAAAGACTGTTTCGAGATAACAGTCTTATCTCAGGATACATAGTATTAGCTGATGATAGAACAAGTACATTAATACGATGGACAATATTGTTGAGTTTTAGGTAAGCTTCACGTTTTTGTTTTGTTTGTTTGTTCTTCCTTAGATTAATCATCTAATGGCACAGAATTCTGGATGTGCAGTTAGTGTTGTGGAGAGACTAATGAAGTGAATTGCAAAGTTCAGCAAGGGTGGGTGTGGCACAGAACACTGTTGTCTTTGGGCGGGTGACGTGGCCACAGTCACGAAGGTAGTGAGCAAGTGTGTGCCCATCCTCAGTAGCGCACAGCCTACAGCGACGCCCTTCCTCCGGCGTGTTGATGCCAATTTCCCAGCCATAAGGGTACCCAAGTTTGATCCTGGATCTCACCACCTCGCACAACCGACTTAGAGGACGTTGTGGTGGGAGCAGGCACCCAGCGGCCACATCGGTGTACCACCGGGCACTCGTGCTGCCGCGGCCAGCCTCCTGCTCGTGCACCCTCCGTCTCTGTGTCTCCGCCCAGCGCCTCACAGTGCCCCTCAGCTGTCGGAGGGTCCTGGGAATAACGACAGTCACTGCTTCATTCATGGTCGCCTGCTTGGCCAAGGCGTCTGCTTCCTCATTGCCTGTGATGCCAACAGGGAGGCGACCCATGTGATAGTAACGCTCCTGCCCATGTTGTGAATGGCCTTGACTGCCGCACGAATGGCGTGTGTCAGGTGGGTATTCTCAGTGTCCTGCTTGTTGATGCAAGCTATGGCAGTCATGGAGTCCGTGACGATGAGGGTGTTGAGGCTGTGGGCGTGTGGGGCGTGATCCAGAGCCATAGATATGGCTGTCAGTTCAGTTTGCGTGGAGGATGGAAAATCCGAGGTTCGCCCAAGGCTGTGTGTACGCGGGTGGCAGTGGCGACAGGATCCTCGCCACCCATTTTGCACACAAAGGCTGCGCCTGACCGTCCTTCGGCAGGATCTGTAGATCCGTCGGTGTAGTACACTGCTGTGTATGGCTCCCTGAGCCTTGTATGTTTTGCAGACCTTCCTGCCTCAGTTCCACGGGTAGGCAGTCACGTTTCTTTCGCCGTGGGGCCTGACAACTGTTGTGATGAGTGTGGCCCCCACGGGGCCGTGGCGTTACGCTCCAGAGGAATGACGGCAGTATTATGGCCTCCCAGGCGACACCAGAGTGTTGTAGTGTCTCTATCGCCGTCTTAAGCCACCTGCCTTGACCTCGGTGACCTTCATGATGGTTGTGAAGCTGAGTGTGGACGTCATCGGGATGGTCGGCTCTGATGTATGATTTATGAGGAAGTTGGCCGTCATAACTTTCAATCTTGCTGTAAATGATGGTACTTGGGTCTCCGCCCTCATGTTTTCAATCTTGGTCCATTTCGGTGCTCCCAAGATGGTCCTCAGCGCCTCATTCTGTATTGTCTCAAGAGATTTCGCATCTGTAGTGGTGATATGTAGGAGAACAGGACTGGCATAATCAACAAGTGAACGTACCAAGGATTTGTATGCGCTCAGGATCACGGTGCCTGAAGCTCCCATTCCCTTCCATGACATCGCCCTCAATATCCTATTCCTTGCCCTGCATTTGTCCTTCAGATGTTTCTGGTCAAATCATTTCAATGTAATTACTAAGTCTGGAATACTAGCTACTGATATAACTGACCATTTTGCACCTTTTATTATTTGTACGGAAAAATTTAAAGACGATATGAAGAAAACCATTACTTAAAGAAGCTACAAGGATGTTGATGCTGAAGAATTGTGTAAAACAACAGAGGGATTATTAAGGGAATCTCAGTTTACTAATGAGGCTAATGAAGATTTTACACAATTGATTAATATAATAACACTAGCAACAGCTAAACATATTCCATGGAAGACCATAACAATAACCAGAAAACGACAAATGAAGCCCTGGATTACACATGAATTAGAATTGCTTATTAAAGACAGACACAAACTTTAGACAAGAAATTTACAAGAAGGCCACTCACCTATGGTAATGAATATTTAAGGAATATGGTTAATGCTAGATTAGACTGCCAAGAAGACATACTACAAATCAAAACTTAGTACAGCCTTGTGGTAATAGCAACATGATATGGGATACATTAATGAACTTTTAAACTCTAAGCAGACTAAGAAAACGGACATTGATAAGCTATTGGTAAATGGTGTGACTATATCAGACCCAAATGCAGTGCGTGGCCGGACAGTTTGCCTACGGACAGTTTGCCTACGGACAATTTGCCTACGGACAATTTGCCTATCGGACAGTTTGCCTACGGACAGTTTGCCTACTGGACATTTTGCCTACCGGACAATTTGACTACCGGACAATTTGCCTACCGGACAATTTGCCTACGGACACTTTGCCTACGGACACTTTGCCTCAGTGTTTCCATAGGAAAAATTTTCTTTCTCAAAATTTTCTCAAAATAACGTCGCATATATACTTTTTTTGAGGTTGATTATTTTTTTTTTTTTTGCCTATAATTTTTTCAAAACTTGTATATGATAGAATACGTTTGTCCATATGTTAATTGGGGGTTTGAGGGCAGACTGCTGAAAATTGAAAAAAATCGGTTTAATAAAATTTTTTAATGACTATTATTAAAAAACTAAGCTTCATTGGGGATTGCAAATGGTTGCATTTAGACGGCATTAGTGTGGACTTTATTCAATTAATGCCCGGTATGGGTATGTCAAAAAGTATGAGAGCGGTAACTCTAACAATTTGTATCTATTTTACACTTTGTTACCCTCTATCTCAGTTAATTATGGACGGAGAGTGTTCATTTTTACTGGTGATATCATTGACGTTATCCACTATATATGTGCACAGAACGAGCTCTGAGTGGGCCTTGGTTTGAAAAATGAAAAAAAACAAAAAATCTTTTTCGCATTCTCATGGTCTACCCATTCACGCACCAAGAATGATAGAGACTTGAATTACGCTATACTTTTAGAAAGTAATGATATCTACCTCAAATATTAACCATTTGAAGAATGCAATGAAAAATGTGCTCTCTATAATTGTTCAAATATGAGCTTAAAATAACTTTTTTGAAGATTTTCAAAGTCTTCCCGTTTCAAAAGGGAGGTTCATTCAGGCATGCAATTCACTCTATATTGTGTAGAATCTAATGCTGCTTGCTATTTGAGTGCCAAAAAAAAAAATCTCTATTTTCTTGCAAATACTTAAAATATTTTTGGGGGGATATACCACTGCAATTATTACCCATATTTAAGTCAATAACACTCAAAGACTAATTAAGATACGGCAATGAAATTCCGTTCTCGATCGGCACTGAAAT
>JACEEZ010025843.1:27500-33757 GCA_016584305.1 Chionoecetes opilio | reverse complement strand
GGCCCAAGGCGCGTCCGTACTACCTACCTCCCTGTGACACCGACTCCGGTTACCGCCTTTCAATTATCCCGTCAGGCGGTTCCGGTGAGGAGGAGGAGGAGGAGGAGGAGGAAATGTTATGATGACAAGGAATAGAAAAGAAGGAGTGGGAAGGAAGTTGGGAAAGAAGAGGAGGAGGAGGAGGAGGAGGAGGAGGAGGAGGAGGAGGACAGAGGGAGAAGTAAGAGGTAGAAATGTTATGATGACATGGAGTGAAATCGAAAAAAGAGAAAGTGGAAAGGAAGTTGAAAAGGAAGAAGAGGAGTGAGTGTACGTACAAGGAGGATAGAGCGGAAGGAGGTAAGAGGGAAAAACTGTGTTAAATGTAGGAGTTGAAGTGAAAAGGAGAGGAAGTAAAGGAGCCGAAAGAGGAAGATGGGGAATACAAAGGAATACTAGATACCAGGAGACCTATTGGTCTATAACGAGGGTCCCATTTGCTGAACTACATGCTATTAACTATCAAACTATATGTAAGAGAACAGTTAGAAAAGGATACCATGCCCTTAAAGAAGATAGGAACATGGAAGTCTCGTAATGAAGAATGATAGGATATGATATATGCTAACTACAACTACCACTAACACTAATCAATCCGGGGGACGATATAATATAACACGCGGAGCAATTTAAAACCCATTTACTTTACAGTACGCGTCTGGCCTATTTTAAATGAAGTTATTGTGCTGGCTTCCACAACATTTGCTGGTAATTTTTTCCATCGATTCACAACTCAAAATTGAAATAATTTTTTCGGAGATCTGTGATGCAACGCTGACCCTTCAGTTTTAGACCGTTGTTTCTTGTTGTAACGTGAGGAGAAAGCTCGAATAGGTTCTCTTGATTAATGACATCAAATCCTTTTAGGATCTTAAAGGTTTCTATCAAGTCCCCACGGATTCTGCGATCCTTTAAGGAAAACATATTAAGTTTCCGCAGTCTCTCTTCATAAGATGAATTTCGCAGAGATGGAGGAGGAGGAGGAGGAGAAGGAGGATTACATAGGATTACATAGGAATAACAGACACCAGGAGACCTATTGGTCCATAGCGAGGGTATCTGCTGAACTACATACTACAAACTATCAACTACTTGTAAGAAAACAGTTGGAAAATGATACCATGTCCCTAAAGAGAATAGGAACATGGAAGTTTCATAGTGCAGAATGATAGGACATGAAAAATACTAACTACAACTACCACTACCACTACGACTAATCGATACGGGGGACTAGATACGAATTCGCACTAACAATACCCATTTACTTTACAGTGCGCGTCAAGTCTGTTTTTGAATGTAGTTATTGTGCTGGCTCCGACAACATTTGCTGGTAACTTGTTCCATCGTTCAACGACTCTAACATTGAAATAATTTTTACGGAGATCGGTGATGCAACGTTGACCGTTTAGTTTTAAACCATTATTTCTTGTTGTCACTTGAGTTGAAAGCTCGAATAGGTTCTCTTGATTAGTGACATCAAAACCTTTTAGAATCTTAAAGGTTTCTATCAAGTCCCCACGGATTCTACGATCCTTTAAGGAAAACATATTAAGTTTCCGCAGTCTCTCGAGGAGGAGGAGGAGGAGGAGGAGGAGGAGGAGGAGGGGAGCAAGTTAATGAAGCACGTGATAGTAAAGGTGATGATAAGATGATAATTGTTCTTTACAGGTAACAAGAAAACACCTGAAAGTCAATCATCTCGTTAACCTAATTGGTGGTTAACACAAACGCACAGAAACACCGAGCTCAGATTTACCGGTATGATATTCCTTTCCTTACTTCTTCCAGATTTATAGCAACATTAACTGACTATCTAATCTATCAACTGACTAATATGTTAAAAGACAACAAGAGATGGAAGAGGAAGAGGAGGATAGAGAGGAAGGAAGGAGGGAAGAGGGAAAAAACCATGTTAAATGTAGGAGTTGAATAGTAAATGAGAGGAAGTGAGGGAGGCAAAAGAGGAAGAGGAGGAGGAGGAGAAAGAGAAGGAGGAAGGAAGAGGAGGAGGAGAAGGAGGAGGAAGAGGAAGAAGAAGAGGAGGAGGAGGAGAAAGAGAAGGAGGAAGAAGAGAGGAGAGGGAGGAAGAGGAAGATGAGGAGGAGGAAGAGGAGGAGGAGGAGGAGAGAGGAAAGAAGAGAGGGGGAGGAGGAGAAAGGAAGGAAGGAAGAAGAGAGGAGAGGGAGGAAGAGGAAGAGAGGAGAGGAGAGGAGGAGGAGAAGGAGGAGGAAAGAAGAAGAGAGGGAGGAGAGAGAAGAAGGAGGAGGAAGAGAGAAAGGAGGGAAGGAGGAAGGAGGAAGGAGGATGAGGAGGGAGGAGAGGTAGAGGAGGAGATTAGGAGGAAGAGGAGGAGGAGGAGGAGACACAAAAAGAAACACGGCAGATAATCTAAATATAGTTAAAAGGATAATGAGGTTTCCTGCTTAGGTACACAATTCTAATCTATTGGTCTTAATTATCAGTAAGCGGGAAGGATAGCAAAGAAAGAAGGCTCCTCCCCACCCCACCCCTCTCCCCTTGTACCTACATTGTTAACAGGAGATAAAAAATGAAGGAAGCAATACTATACTTTTGAGGGAAAATGGTTATGGAAAGTTGCACAGAAGAGAAAGAAGAAAAAAATATAGAATGTAGGATGAGGAAAAGAACTCTGCTCCCCCCCCCCCCTAAAAAAAACCATCTATTACCCCCCTAAAAAACACTTTCCTCTTCCCCCCCCCCAAAAAAAACATCTTCATCTTATCCCCCCAATAAAAATTCCTCCTCCGCTACCCCAAAAAAAATCTGCCCCCCAAAACAGTTCCCCCCCCCCCCCCAAAAAAAACCACCTCCCTCTTTCCCCCCAAAAAAAAAAAAATTCCCCCCCTCTTTTCCCCCCCCCAAAAAATAAAAAAAAAACCCCCAAAAACCCCCCCCACACACCACCACAACACTTTCCCTCGCCTCAAGTTCAAATAGTTCAACTCTCGCCCCAGTCTAAAATATTCCGGTTAATCCGTATCACGCCAACCAAGCTATCCGATTATCTGTCCGGATTAACCGAAATTCCGTCATCGTTTAAACGAGGTCGATCCGGAACATGACAAGGAAATTTTTTGTGCGAAAGAACACAAAAAAGAACAAAAGAAACGAAAAAGGAAAAAAAGTGCAAAAGTAAAATTTTTTGGGGATAACACCACACAAAAACCAACACACACCACACAACCACCCCAACAGAAACCTGGGTTAAAACACTAAATTACGTTAAAACAAATGATCTCGTTCGTTATATCGAGTGTTATAACGAGGGTGAGAATGGAATGTAACTTTTTTCGAAATACATACCATGACGTTACTACCCCGATATAATCTGAAAACACATAAAGCGGTTTTCTCTCTCTCTCTCCTCTTCCCCTTTTCCCCTTCTCCTCTTTTCCTTCTCTCTCCTCCCCCTTCCTCTCCTCTCTCCCCTCTCTCTCTCCTCTCTCTCTCTCTCTCCTTTTTAACTTCCTCCTCTTTCTCTCTTCCTTTATCTACTGCGTTTCTGCCCTCATTTTTACACTTTTCCTTCTCTCTCTTTCTCTCTCTCTCCTCCTCTCCTCTCCTCTCTCTCTCCTCCTTTTCTCTCTCTCTCTCCTCTCTTCTCCCCCCTTTCTCTCTCTCTCTCTCTCTATTTCTCTTTTCCTTAACTCCATTTTCATCTTCCTGTTCCTCTTCATTCAGTTTTCTTTTATATTTGAATTTAAAACATTTTCTTTTTATTTGGTTGTCTCTTTCCTCCCCCTGTTCCCGTCTTTATTCGCTCCTTCCTCTTCACATCCTTCTTTATGTTACCTCTTTTTGTTTTTCCTCCTCCACTTCCTCCTTCCTCTCCTCTTCTTCCTCTTCCTCCTCTTCTTCTCTCGTTTCCTTCTTTTTATTCTTAGCTTTTATTGATTTAAGTTCTGTTGATGTACGATATTCTTCAAGCTTTCCCTATTTTCTTCTTCTTTGTTTTCTTTCTTTTCATTCCTTCTTTCTTTGCTTTCTTTATTTTCATCTTTATTTCTTTCATTCTTTGTTTTCTCGTCATTCATTCTTTCTTTGCTTTCATTATTTTCATCTTTTTTCAGTCATTCATTTTTGCTTTCTTCATTTTCATTTTTCTTTCATTCCTTTTTGCTTTCTTTTCTTTCTTTGCTTTCATATTCTTTCTTTCAAATTTTTTTTTTTTCTTTGCTTTCTGTTGATTCATTCTTTCTTTGCTTGCTTTATTTTTTTCTTTCTTTCACTTTTGCTTTCATTTCTTTCTTTTCATTCATTCTTTCTTTTCTTCTTTCTTTCAATCATGTTTGCTTTCTTTTCATTCTTTTCTCTCTACTTTCTTTATTTTCATCTTTCTTTCATTAATTTCTTTCTTTTTATTCATTCATTCTTTCTTTGCTTTCTTTTTATTCATTCTTTATTTTCTTTATTTTTATTTTTGCTTTCATTTCTTTCTTTTCATTCACTCTTTATTTGCTTTCTATATTTTCTTCTTTCTTTCATTCATTTTTTGCCTTCTGTTCATTCATTCTTTCTTTCCTTTATTTATTTTCAACTTTATTTCATTCATTACTGCTTTCTTTTCTTTCTTTTTCTTTCATTCACTTTTCTTGACGTAGTTCTCTGAAGCGATTTTGGGATCTGGCGACATAATATTTTTCTTTCCTTTCCATTTTCTTCCTCCTTCACGCCTCTCTTTTCCTCGCCTCTCCTTCCTCTTCCTCCTCCTCCTCCTCCTCCTCCTCCTCCTCCTCCTCCTCCTCCTCCTCCTCCTCCTCCTCCTCCTTCTCCTTCTCCTCTTCCTCCTTCTCCCATCATCATCACTTCCTCCTCCTCCCCCCCCTCCTCCTCCTCCTCCCCTCCTCCCCCTCCTTCTCCTCCTCCTCCTCCTCCTATTTCCTCTTCCTCCTCCTCCTTTCCTCCTCCCCTCCTCCTCTTTCCCCCTCCTCCTCCTCCTCCTCCTCCTCCTCCTCCTCTCCTCCTCCTCCTCCTCCTCCTCCTCCTCCTCCTCCTCCTCTGGTTGATTGGAGTTATTTCGTCTCCTTTTCACATCACATTTCGCGAGCCTGCGCACACACAAAACACAACACAAAAACCCCCCCCAAAAAAGGGTTTCAAGCTGTGTGTGTGTGTGTTGTGTGTATGTCTGTGTGTGTGTGTGTGTGTGTGTGGTGTGTGTGTGTGTGTGTGTGTGTGTGTGTTGTGTGTGTGTGTGTGTGTGTGTGTTTTGTGTGTGTGGTGGGTGTGTGGGGGGGGGGGGTGTGGTTGTGTGTTGTGTTGTGTTGTGTGTGGTGTGTGTGTGTGGTGTGGTGTGTGTGGGGTGGGGGGGTGTGTTTGTGTGTGTGGTGTGTGTTTTGTGTGGTGTGTGTTTGTGTGTGTTTTGTGTCCAAGTATTTTGCGGCAAAGAGGATATAACGAGAAAAAAAATGCATGAAAAGAGACGAAGGGAGGGAGAAGAAAAAGAGGAAGAAAAAAAGAGAAGTTGATGGCGAGAGAGAGAAAGAGAGAGAGAGAGAGAGAGAGAAAGAGAGAGGGAGAGAGAAGAGAGAGAAGAGGAGAGGAGAGAGAGAGAAGAGAGAGAGAGAGAGAGAGAGAGAGAGGAAGTTGTGGAGAGTGAGAGAAGATGAGAGGAGGAAGGAGAGATGAGAGAGGGGAAGACAGAGGAGAGAGAAGATTAGAGAGAGAGAGAGAGAGAGAGGGAGAGAGACTGAGAGAGGTGTGAAGGTAACTGTCTCATTCCTCCAAAGTGAGAGAGGAGAGTTTTATATTATGTGAAGGTCTAATATTTCTTCTCTCTCTCTCTCTCACTCTCTCTCTCTCTCTCTTTTTCTCTTTTTTAAGTCCCCCTTTGTAAGCATTTCCTCCATTATATACATCTTCCTCTAGTCCTGTTTCTACTCATCCTTCCTTCCTCTCCCTCTCTCCCCTTCCTTCCTTCCTTCCTTCCTGCCTTCCTTCCTTTCGTCCTTTTATTCGTTTCAGAATTCATCATTTCTCGTTTCCATTTTCTTTATATATGCTTTTCGAATCTTGTCATATATTTCTTTATCTATTTTAGTAGTTTTTGTTTTGTTTGTTGTATTTTTTTTTTTTTTCCTCTCTCTCTCCCCCTCTCTCTCACCCCCCCTCTCTCTCTCTCCCCCTTCTCTCCTCTCCTTCTCCCCCGTCTTTTCTCTCTCTCTCGTTCCCCCCTCTTCAGGGTCCTCTCCCCCCTT
>JACEEZ010025843.1:0-20000 GCA_016584305.1 Chionoecetes opilio | reverse complement strand
TAACTTTATGATGCCTTTATGATTCAAGATTCCTTATGATTAACTTTATGATGCCTTTATGATTAACTTTAGGATTC
This sequence comes from Chionoecetes opilio, assembly GCA_016584305.1. NCBI lineage: Eukaryota > Metazoa > Arthropoda > Malacostraca > Decapoda > Majidae > Chionoecetes > Chionoecetes opilio. Next base: position 19,923 of record JACEEZ010025843.1, on the reverse strand, counting down.
CTTTATGATTGAAGATTCCTTTATGTATTCCATCCTTTATGTATTCCCTCCTTTACCTTGACCTTTCATGTTGCTCCTTTGTACTCCTTTACAGGTGTTTGTGCTCACCCCACACCTGTCCACAGCGAGTCATTTACATACCTGAAACAATACAAAACAGGTGTTAGTGAGAGAGAGAGAGAGAGAGAGAGAGAGAGAGAGAGAGAGAGAGAGAGAGAGAGAGAGAGAGAGAGAGAGAGAGAGAGAGAGAGAGTGAGAGAGAGAGACAGATAGACAGAGAGAGAGGGGGTTGAGTGTCTTTAGGGGGAGAGAGAGAGGGGGGAGAAGGAGGAGAGAGGAGTAGAGAGAGAGAGAGAAGAGAGAAAAGAGAGAGAGAGAGGGGGGGGTTGAGTGCAGGATTAAAGGGGGGTTAAGGGGGGCTGAAGGCTGTGAGCAAGAGATAAAGGTTAATGAAGCTATTAGTGTCTGGTGTTGAGAGAGGAGAGAGAGAGAGAGAGAAGGAGAGAGAGAGAGAGAGAGAGAGAGAGAGAGAGAGAGAGAGAGAGAGGAGAGAGAGAGAGAGAGAGAGTTTTTTGGTCATCTACTACACGTATCTTTCATGCTACATAAAATTTCGTGTCTTTTCAATATTGTCTTTTTTAAATCAAGTAGTAGTAGTAGTAGTAGAAGTAGTAGTAGTAGTAGTTTTAGTAGTAGTAGTAGTAGTAGTAGTAGTTTTAGTAGTAGTAGTAGTAGTAGTTTTAGTAGTAGTAGTAGTAGTAGTAGTACAAACACGATTCAGTATTCAGTCAGCAGTCACCTTTCCTCCTCCTCTTCTTCCTCCTTCCTCCCTCCACCTCCTCCTCCTCCTCCTCCTCCTCCTCCTCCTCCTCCTCCTCCTCCTCCCACCACCACACCACCACAACACCACTATAGCCTCTCTCCATCGTCATTACCAACACAACACGACCCAGGGACCACATTATACCGCTCTCTCTCTCTCTCTCTCTCTCTCTCTCTCTCTCTCTCTCTCTCTCTCTCTCTCACTACCCTTCCAAACCTTTTACACCTTTATTTTTACGCTTTTATCGCCTAACTGTTTCTCTCTCTCTCTCTTTCTTGCTCCTTGTTCTTTTATATTTGTCCCCTTTTTTGCTTTCATTTCTTTTTGTTTGTACTACTACTACTGCTATTACTTTACTACTAATATACTACTACTACTACTACTACTACTACTACTACTACTACTACTACTACTACTATACTACTACTACTACTTACCACTAAATACTACTACTACTTTTAACATTTCTACTACTTTTTGCTTAGTTGCTCATTCCATTTCTAGCTATTTCCTGCTTTCTCTTCCTTACTACTACTACTACTACTACTACTACTACTACTACTACTACTACTACTACTACTACTACTACTAAATACTACTACTGCTACTACTACTCACTACTAATACTAATACTACTACTACCACTACTACCACTACCACTACTACTACTACCACTACTACTACTACTACTACTACTACTACTACTACTAAGCTCGTAATATTAATAGTCAAACTTCAAGTAGCTATTCCTATGGTGATTCTTTGACCCGAACTTATCTTTAACTAAAAATAGAAAGAAAAAAATATGTATAGTGTGTCTGATGCATACTGATTGGCCTCTCTCTCTCTCTCTCTCTCTCTCTCTCTCTCTCTCTCTCTCTCTCTCTCTCTCTCTCTCTCTCTCTCTCTCTCTCTCTCTCTCTCTCTCTCGGTCTTATCGCGTACGTAATATTTTCCACCATTTTTCTTTCTCTTGTTTCATATTAATCTTTCCCTCCTCCTCCTCCTCCTCCTCCTCCTCCTCCTCCTCCTCCTCCTCCTCTCCTCCTCCTCCCCGCCTCCGCCTCCTCTCCTCCTCCTCCTCCTCCTCCTCCTCCTCCTCCTCCTCCCCCCCCCTCCACCTCTTCTTTGACAATAATGTTCCTCGTTTAATTATGCGAAAACATTTTTAATTCGCATTGATTTACCGTATGTTTATGTTAACATGTGTGTGTGTGTTTGTGTATTTGTTTGTTTGTTTGTTTGTTTGTTTGAGGCTCCCCTACTGGTGGTCTTGTTTATGGCTATGGGCTGTTTGTCTGTTTGCTTTTGGGGTCGCTTTATGTGTTTGTGTTTGTTTGTTTGTGTTTGTTTTTCTGCTTGATTTGAATTTTTCAGCATTTTTGTTTGCTGACTTTTTTTCCAATGTTTTGACTTTTGTTGTTGTGTGTGTGTGTGTGTGTGTGTGTGTGTGTGTGTGTGTGTGTGTGTGTGTGTGTGTGTGTGTGGTGTGTGTGTGTGTGTGTGTGTGTGTGTTGTCTGTCTATCTGTCTTTCTGCCTGTGTCTGTGTGTCTGTCTCTGTCTTTCTGTGTGTTTGTCTGTCTGTCTGTCAGTCCGTCTGTCTGTCTATTTGTCTATCTGCCTGTCGGTCTGTCTATTTGTCTGTCCGTCTGTCTGTCTATTTGTCTGTCTTTCTGTCTATCTGTCTGTCTGTCTATCTGTCTGCCTGTCTGTCTATTAATTTGTCTATATGTCTGTGTCTGTCTGTCTGTCTTCTGTCTGTCTGTCTATTTGTCTATCTGTCTCTCTGTCTGTCTTTTTGTCTATTTGTCTATCTATCTGTCTGTCTGTCTATTTGTCTCTATGTCTGTCTATTTGTCTATATGTCTGTCTATTTGTCTGTCTGTCTCTTTCTTTCTATCTGTCTATCTATCTGTCTGTCTGTCTATTTGTCTCTATGTCTGTCTATGTGTCTCTCTGTCTGTCTATTTATCTGCCTGTCTGTCTTTCTTTCTATCTGTCTATCTATATGTCTGTCTGTCTATTTGTCTATCTGTCTGTATATTTGTCTATCTGTCTGTCGGTCGGTCTATCTGTCTGTCTATTTGTCTTTATGTCTCTCTCTCCTCTCTCTCTCTCTCTCTCTCTCTCTCTCTCTCTCTCTCTCTCTCTCTCTCTCGCTCTCTCTTTAATTTCCTGTCACTTTAAATACTTCTATCCCCTTCTCTCCCTTCCTCCTACCCTTTCCTTCCCTCTCTCTCTCTCTCCCTACCCTCCTTCCCTCCTTCCCTCCCCTTTCCCCTCTCGTTACCGCCAAAGAGTGGGAGGGTAAGCCATCCCGTCTGTCTTAATTGCTCTTTAATTGCCTTTTCCTAATTATGGCCGCGTGTGTGCGTGATCGTGTGTGTGTGTGTGTGTGTGTGTGTGTGTGTGTGTGTGTGTGTGTGTGTGTGTGTGTGTGTGTGTGTTTATATGTCTATCTGTCTGGCTGTCTGTCTGGTAAATCGTATGTCTGTCTATCTGTTTGTCTTATTCTTTGTCTATCTGTCTATTAATTTGTCTGTGTAAAAGATCTCTCTCTATCTATCTATTATCTATCTATCTCTAACTCTCTCTATCTCTATCTATCTATCTATCTATCTATCTAACTCTCTCTCTCTCTCACAAACTATCTCTCTCTCTCTCTCTCTCTCTCTCTCTCTCTCTCTCTCTCTCTCTCTCTCTCTCTCTCTCTCTCTCTCTCACACACACACACACACACATATCAGGCTATTTTTTCTTTTTTTCTTTCTTCCGCCTCGCCTAAATAAATAATGTTTGGCGTCCATGAGCGAAAATTAATCCGCCAAACTTATGCCATTACCGAGAGGCATTAAGGCATGGAGACACCTGGGAGGAAAAAAAGTCACCTGGAGGAAAGAAAAGTCACCTGGAGGAAAGAAAAGTCACTTGGAGGAAAGAAAAGTCACTTGGAGGAAAGAAAAGTCACCTTGGAGGAAAGAAAAGTCACTTGGAGGAAAGAAAAGTCACCTTGGAGGAAAGAAAAGTAACTTGGAGGAAAGAAAAGTCACTTGGAGGAAAGAAAAGTCACCTTGGAAGGAAGAAAAGTCACCTTGGAGGAAAGAAAAGTCACCTGGAGGAAAGAAAAGTCACCTGGAGGAAAGAAAAGTCACTTGGAGGAAAGAAAAGTCACCTTGGAGGAAAGAAAAGTCACTTGGAGGAAAGAAAAGTCACCTGGAGTAAAGAAAAGTCACCTTGGAGGAAAGAAAAGTCACCTGGAGGAAAGAAAAGTCACCTTGGAGGAAAGAAAAGTCACCTTGGAGGAAAGAAAAGTCACTTGGAGGAAAGAAAAGTCACCTGGAGGAAAGAAAAGTCACCTTGGAGGAAAGAAAAGTCACCTGGAGGAAAGAAAAAGTCACTTAGAGAGAAAAAGTCACTTGGAGAGAAAAGGTCACTTGGAGGAAAGAAAAAATAACTTGGAGGGAAGAAAAGGTCACCTTGGAGGGAAAATAAGTCACCTGGAGAGAAGAAAAGTCACCTGGAGGGAAGAAAAGTCACCTTGGAGGAAAGAAAAGTCACCTGGAGGGAAAAAAAGTTACTTGGAGGAAAAAAAAGTTACTTGGAGGAAAAAAGTCACTGGAGGGAAAAAAAAGTCACCTGGAGGAAAGAAAAGTCACTTGGAGGAAAGAAAAGTCACTTGGAGGAAAGAAAAGTCCCCTGGAGAAAAAAAAAGTCCCCTTTGGAGAAAAAAAAAGTCCCCTTTGGAGGAAAAAAAAAGCCCCTGGAGGAAAGAAAAGTCCCCTTTGGGAGGAAAGAAAAGTCACCGGGAGGAAAAAAAAAACCCCCCTTGGAAAAAAGAAAAGTCCCCTGGGGGAAAAGAAAATCACCGGAGAAAAAAAAAGTACCTTGGAGGAAAGAAAAGTCACCGGGGAAAAAAAGTCACGGGAGGAAAGAAAAGTCACTTGAAAAAAAAGTCACTTGGGGGAAAAGGGAAAAGTCACTTAGAGGAAAAAAAAGTCACCTGGGAAAGAAAAGTCCCCTTGGGAGGAAAAAAAAGTCCCCGGGAGGAAAAAAAAAAGTACTTGGGGGAAGAAAAGGCACCGGGAGAAAGAAAAGTCACCTTGGGGGGAAAAAAAAGGTCACCTTGGGGGAAAAGGGAAAAGTCACCTGGAGGAAAGAAAAGTCCCTGGAGGAAAAAAAAGTCACCTTGGAGAGAAAAGGTTCACTTGGAGAGAAAAGGTCACTTGGAGAGGAAAAGGTCACTTGGAGAGAAAAGGTCACTTGGAGAGAAAAGGTCACTTGGAGAGAAAAGGTCACTTGGAGGAAAGAAAGTCACCTGGAGGAAAGAAAAAATAACTTGGAGGGAAAAAAAGGTCACCTTGGAGGGAAAATAAGTCACCTGGAGAGAAGAAAAGTCACCTGGAGGGAAGAAAAGTCACCTTGGAGGAAAGAAAAGTCACCTGGAGGGAAAAAAAGTTACTTGGAGGAAAAAAAAGTTACTTGGAGGAAAAAAGTCACTTGGAGGGAAAAAAAAAGTCACCTGGAGGAAAGAAAAGTCACTTGGAGGAAAGAAAAGTCACCTGGAGGAAAGAAAAGTCACCTTGGAGGAAAGAAAAGTCACCTGGAGGGAAGAAAAGTCACTTGGAGGAAAGAAAAGTCACTTGGAGAGAAAAAGGTCACTTGGAGAGAAAAGGTCACTTGGAGAGAAAAGGTCACTTGGAGAGAAAAGGTCACTTGGAGAGAAAAGGTCATTTGGAGAGAAGTCACCTTGGAGGAAAGAAAAGTCACCTGGAGGAAAGAAAAGTCACTTGGAGGAAAGAAAAGTCACTTGGAGAGAAAAGGTCACTTGGAGAGAAAAGGTCACTTGGAGAGAAAAGGTCACTTGGAGAGAAAAGGTTACTTGGAGAGAAAAGGTCACTTGGAGAGAAAAGGTCACTTGGAGAGAAAAGGTCACTTGGAGGAAAGAAAGTCACCTGGAGGAAAGAAAAAATAACTTGGAGGGAAAAAAAGGTCACCTTGGAGGGAAAAAAAGTCACCTGGAGGAAAGAAAAGTCACTTGGAGGAAAGAAAAGTCACCTGGAGGGAAGAAGTCACTTGGAGGGAAGAAAAGTCACTTGGAGGAAAGAAAAGTCACTTGGAGGAAAGAAAAGTCACTTGGAGGAAAGAAAAGTCACTTGGAGAGAAAAGGTCACTTGGAGAGAAAAGGTCACTTGGAGAGAAAAGGTCACTTGGAGAGAAAAGGTCACTTGGAGAGAAAAGGTCACTTGGAGAGAAAAGTCACCTTGGAGGAAAGAATGATAAAAAAAATTATAGTAATAAGAAAGAAAAGTTTAGTAAATGAAAGAAAGAATAACAATAGGAAAGAAAAATCACCTGGAGGAAAGAAGAACAAATATTAATATGGAAGAAAAGTCACCTTGAGTCACCTGGGAGGAAGCATGAGTCACCTAAGAGGGCAGGCAAACCCCTCTATTCATACAAGATTCATTCGTTCCCGTCTACTTCATTAGCGATTCCGGATCACTTAAGCGAGACACAGGTATCCATGAGTCACGTATGTTGAGTCAGGTGAGTCAAGAATCACCTGTAACTAACAATAGCCATTTGAGTTATCTGTAAGTCACTTGAGTATATTGTAAGTTACACAAATATTAAGTCAGTGGGTCATTATGATTCAGATAAGTCAACTTTGAGTCATTTTGAACTCAAACGACATTCCTGAGTCACCACTCACCAATGAGTAACGTAAGTCAACTAGCAACGTGAGATGAGTGAAGTGAGTCACAAAAAATAAGCAAGTTGAGTCACAAGACGAGTAAAATGAGTCAGGGGAGATGAGTCAGGTGAATCACGTGGGATAAGCAAGTTGAGTCACAAGAGATGACCAATTTGAGTCATGAAAAGTGAGTAAGGTGAGACACAAGAGATAAGCGATTTGAGTCACGAGACGAGTAAAATCGGTCAGGAGATGTGAGTCAGGTGAGTAACGTGGTAGCCCTGATCCCTAAGACTCACCTCCGAGTCACCTCAGCTGAGTCACAAGTCGTGTTTGGGTGCGACACATGTTTTCAAGGAGATTAAATTCCTCTCTCTCTCGCTCTCTCTCTCTCTCTCTCTCTCTCTCTCTCTCTCTCTCTCTCTCTCTCGTCTCCAGCCCCTACTCTATTTTACACATTCCTCGGCTGTACTCTCTCTCTCTCTTTCTCTCCTTCCTTCCTTCCTTCCTTCCTTCTCCTCTCCCACTCCTCCTTTCCCTCCACCAAGCAATAAGAAAGGAAGTTTTCTTTAACGAACCATGACGAAAGAGAGAGAGAGAGAGAGAGAGAGAGAGAGAGAGAGAGAGAGAGAGAGAGAGAGAGAGAGAGAGAGAGAGAGAGAGAGAGAGAGAGAGAGAGAGAGAGAGAGAGAGAGAGAGAGAGAGAGAGAGAGAGAGAGAGAGAGAGAGAGAGAGAGAGAGAGAGAGAGAGAGAGAGAGAGAGAGAGAGAGAGAGAGAGAGAGAGAGAGAGAATATGTGCTGCCATTACTGAAAGACGCAGAGTAAGCAATGGAGAATGGACGATAAAGAGAATGAAGGGCAAGGAAGAAAGGGGGAAGAGAATAGAGGAAGTGAAGGAATTAGACGAAAGACTAAAGGAGGAAATAAAGGAGAGAATGAGACAATTTGAGAATGAAAGGAGACAGGAATGTGAGGAGATAGAGAAAGAGATGAGGGAAGGAAGGAAGGAAGGAAGGAAGGAAGGAGAGAAAGGAGGGGAGAAAGAAAGGAAGGAAGGAAGGAAGGAAGGAAAGGAGGGGAGAAAGAGAGGAAGGGAGAAAGAAAGGAAGGAAGGAAGGAAGGAAGGAAGGAAAGGAGGGGAGAAAGAGAGGAAGGGAGAAAGAAAGGAAGGAAGGAAGGAAGGAAAGGAGGGGCGAAAGAGAGGCAGGGAGAAAGAAAGGAAGGAAGGAAGGAAGGAAGGAAAGGAGGGGAGAAAGAGAGGAAGGGAGAAAGAAAGGAAGGAAGGAAGGAAGGAAGGAAGGAGAGAAAGGAGGGGAGAAAGAAAGGGAGAAAGAAAGGAAGGAGGGAAGGAAGGAGGGAAAGAGGGAAAGGAAGAGAGAAAGAAAGATAATAGGGAAGAAGGAAAGGAATGAAATAGAATTAATATGTAGAAGAAATGAATGAAAAAGAAAGCAAAGAATTAAAATAAGAGAAACTGAAAGAAAGAAAGAAAAGAGCAAATACGTAAGAGAATAAAAAAGAGAGAAAGATAACAACGAGAAAAGAGAGAGAAAGGGAGAAGAAAAGGAATAAGAGGATAAAGGAATAAAAAGGATTAAAATGAATAAGAAAAGGAATAAGAAGAACAACGAATGAGAGAGAGAGAGAGAGAGAGAGAGAGAGAGAGAGAGAGAGAGAGAGAGAGAGAGAGAGAGAGAGAGAGAGAGAGAGAGAGAGAGAGAGAGAGAGAAACAGCAGAAAAATAAATAATGAACAGTAGATGAAAAGAGAGGAAAGAAAATAGGAAAAAGTGAGAGAAGAGAAAAGCAAGGTGGGAAAAGGAAAAATAAAAGGAAAATAATAAAGGAAAACAGAAATATCATTATAATAACAGGAAAAAATAATAATAATAACACAAAAATAACAATAACAATAATAATAATAACGATAATGATAACAATAATAACAATAATAATAATAATGATAATTAGTGTTGTATTCATTCATTCATTCACGCCGTTTCCTGTATTATATTATTTAGTGACTATATGGCTTATGAATACATGAATACACATTACACTATACGTGTGTGTGTGTGTGTGTGTGTGTGTGTGTGTGTGTGGTTGTGTGTGTGTGTGTGTGTGTGTGTGTGTGTGTGTGTGTGTGTGTGTGTGGTGCAATACTTTTCAACACATTCAGTAGAGATAAAAGCTACTTACCGTAAACACACAACACCACACACACACACACACACACACACACACACACACACACACACACACACACACACACACACACACACAAACACACAGACACACACACAAAACACACACACACACACACACACACACACACACACACACACACACACACACAATTACATACATACATACATACACACAACACTTGTTTACATACATGCATACATATAGTTGCTTGCATCATACATTTAGCTAAGCAACTTGCATTCTTAATTCATATATGCATGGATTTCCTCACCCTCTCTCTCTCTCTCTCTCTCTTCTCTCTCTCTCTCTCTCTCTCTCTCTCTCTAATCAGTGCCTTGCTACACATTCCTGTTTAAAACATTATTGTACTTCCTTCCTCCTCTTCTTCCATTTCCTCCTTCTTCCTCTTCCTCCTCCTCGTCCTCCTCCTTCTTTCTCTTCCTTCTTCTTTCTCTTTGATACTTCCTCCTCCTCCTCCTCCTCTTTCCTCCTGTTGTACTTGCTTCCTAATCTTCTTCATCCTCCTTCTTCTTTCTCTTTGTCACTTCCTCCTCCTCCTCCTCCTCCTCCTCTTTTTACCTCCTGTTTTCCTCTTCCTTAACGCCTACAAGAATTGGTCTGTTTAAGTCATCAGGAGGAAGGGAAGAAGGGAATGAAGGAGGGAAGGAAGGGAGGGAGGGAGGAAGGAAGGGAGGGAAGGAAGGAAGGGAGGGAGAGTATGCGAGCGGAAACACAGGAATGGTAGGGAAGATGAAGGAGGAGGAGGAGGAGGAGGAGGAGGAGGAGGAGGAGGAGGAGGAGGAGGAGGAGGAGGAGGAAGGAGGGAGGAGGAGGGAAGAGGTGTGAGATGATGGAAAAAAAGTGTGAAAAAGAAAGGGAGGGTGTTGAAACGAGAGAGAGAGAGGGGAGAGAGAGAGAGAGAGAGAGAGAGAGAGGGGAGAGGATGGTGAGATAAGAAGGTAAAGATGTTTGTATGATTTAACATGACAAGAGGAGGGGGAACACGAGATATGAGAGAGAGAGAGAGAGAGAGAGAGAGAGAGAGAGAGAGAGAGAGAGAGAGAGAGAGAGAGAGAGAGAGAGAGAGAGAGAGAGAGAGAGGATAGGGAGGGAGAGAGAGGGAGAGGATAGGGAGGGAGAGAGAGGGAGGATAGGGAGGGAGAGAGAGAGGGAGGGAAGGAGAGGAGGGTAAGAGGAGAGGAAGGAAGAGAGGGAGAGAAAACAGGCTGTAAGCGGTATGACATTATCTTATTTTATTTTTTACTCATTTCCCTATTCTTTTATTTATTATTCTTATTATTCTTATAGTTATTGATTACACATGTGGCTTAAAAGATGGATAAGATAAGGCAGTAAGTGTTCGTATAGCTAATGATGTCCTCTTTCCCAAGGCCATCTATCTAAATACTCTGCCTTATATCATGTCAGAATATGTACACAGTATTTACAATGGAACAGGCGAGTTGCTACAAGTCACTGTCTGTCATATACTGTCACGGGCACTTATCACACGCCCCTGACATGGCAGCCTGACATGTCAACCCACGCCTCGCGCACCACTACGGCGGGTGTGTTTATGTGTACCCACCCTTCTATCTATACACGTATGTCTCGTTGTATGAAGATATGTTAACCTAAGTGCTGATGTCTGTCTGTCTGTTTTTCTGTCTGTCTGTTTGGCTGTACTTGTCTGTCTGTTTGTCTGTTTGGCTGTGTTTGTCTGTCTGTCTGTCTGTTTGGCTGTGTTTGTCTGTCTGTCTGTCTGTTTGGCTGTTTGGCTGTGTTTGTCTGTCTGTCTGTCTGTTTGTCTGTTTGGCTGTGTTTGTCTGTCTGTCTGTCTGTTTGTCTGTTTGGCTGTGTTTGTCTGTCTGTCTGTCTGTTTGGCTGTGTTTGTCTGTCTGTCTGTCAGTTTGTCTGTTTGTTTGTCTGTCTGTTCTGTCTGTTTGGCTGTGTTTGTCTGGTCGTGTCTGTCTGTTGTCGTTTGTGTTGGCTGTGTTTGTTGTCTGTCTGTCTGTTTGTCTGTGTTTGTTGTCTGTCGTCTGTTGTCTGTTGCTGTCTGTTGTCTGTCTGTCTGTCTGTCTGTTTGTCTGTTTGGCTGTGTTTGTCTGTCTGTTGTCTGTTGGCTGTTGTTGTCTGTCTGTTCTGTCTATGGCGTGTTTGTCTGTCTGTTGTCTGTTGGCTGTGTTTGTCGTTGTTGTCTGTCTGTCTGTCTGTTGTCTGTTGGCTGTGTTTGGTCTGTCTGTCTGTCTGTTTGGCTGTCTGTCGTTTGTCGTTTGGGTGGTTGTGCTGTTGTCTGTTGGCTGTGTTTTTCTGCGGGTTGTCGTTGGCTGTGTTGTCTGTCGTTTTTCTGTTTGGCTGTTTGTTGTCTGTTGTCTGTTTGGCGTGTTTGTCTGGGCTGTCTTTGTTGCTGTTTGGGTGTGTTTTTCTGTCGTCTGTCTGTTTGGGTGTGTTTGTCTGCTGCTGTCGTTGTCTGTTTTGTTGTCGTCTGTTGTTTGGTGTTTGGCTGTGTTTTCTGTCGTCTGTTGTCTGTCTGTCGTCTGTCTGTTTTTTCTGTTGGGCTGTGTTTGTTGTTGTTGTCTGTTTGTCTGTGTTTGTCTGTTGTCGTTTTGTTTGTTTGTTTTGGCTGGTTTGTTTGCTGCTGTTGTTTGGCTGTCTGTCTGTTTGTCTGTTTGGTGTGTTTGCGTCGTCTGTCTGTCTGTCTGTCTGTTGGTGTTTGTTGTTGGCTGTGTTTGTCTGTCTGTCTGTCTGTTTTTCGTGTTTGTCTGTTGTCTGTCTGTTTGTCTGTTGGCGTGTTTGTCTGTCTGTTCTGTCTGTTTGGCTGTGTCTGTCTGTCTGTCTGTCTGTCTGTCTGTCTGTCTGTCTGTCTGTCTGTCTGTTTGTTTGTTTGTTTGTGTGTGTGTCTGTCTGTTTGTATGTATGTATGCCTGTCTGTCTGTCTTGTCAGGCGGGTGGTTGCGGCGCCATCTGGGACATCAGAGAAAAATGTCGAAAAAATGAGAAAATAAGGAGGAGAGAGGAGAGAGGAGAGAAAAGGAGAGAGAGAGAGAAGAGAGAGAGAGAAAGAGAGTGGAAGAGAGAAAAGAGAGGAGAGAGAGAGAGAGAGGGGGAGGGGGAGAAGAGAGAGAGAGAGAGAGGGGAGAGAGGAGGAGAGAGAGAGAAAAGAGAGAGGGGAGAGAAAAAAAAAAAAAAAGAGGGAGAAAGAGGGAATGAAAGACAGTACGAATTTACTTAATTAAATCCAAATCAGTAAGATTCCCCGCTTTCTCTCTCTCTCTCTCTTTCCCTCTCTCTCTCTCTCTCCTTCTCTCTCTCTCCCCTCTCTCTCTCTCTCTTCTCTCTCTCTCTCTCTCTCTCTGGGAACGTTCCCTATCCAAATGCATTACCCGACCCTTTGTTTAAATCCCAGGAAACCTCTCTCTTCGTCTCTCTCTCTTTTCCTCTCTCCCCTTTCTCTCTCTCTTCTCTCTCTAACACATCTCTAATATTAATTAATCTCGAAGTCGCAATAAAGCTCACTTCCCTTTTCTATATCATTTTTTTATCTTTATTACATTTCTTCTTACTCTTTACCTTATCACCTTAACATTACTCTCTCTCTCTCTCTCTCTCTTCTCCTCTCTCTCTCTCTCTCTCTCTCTCTCTCTCTTCTCTCTCTCTCTCCTCCCCTCTCTCTCTCGATTCAATTATGTTATTTCTTTCTCCAAGCATCTCTTTCCCATATTGTCCAAACCCAAGCTTTCGGAGAGAGAGAGAGAGAGAGGGAAAGAGGGGAAGAGAGAGGGGAAAAGGAAAAGGGGAAGAGAGAGAGATGAGAGGAGAGAGAGGAGAGAGAAAAGAGAATTACCCAGTAACCTTTTTTTTTTTTCCCTTTTCCATTTCTTCTTTCAGTTTTTTACCCTTATCTAAAGGACTGTGGGAGAGAGAGAGAGAGAAGAGAGAGGGGAAGGGAGCGAGAGAGAGAAAAGGAGAGGAGGAGAGAGGAGAGAGGGAGAGGGGGGGAGAAAAGGGAGGAAAAAGAGAGAGGAGAACAACCAAGTTATCGTTATCTGTCCCCAATTTGGTTTATAAACAGGGGGTGATTTGGTTTTTTTTAAAATTTTGCAAAACTCATTCCCCGCTGGGAAAATACAACCACGACAAATACAATACAAAAAACCTTTAATACCACTACTACTACAAAAAACAAATTTTTACTTCACTTTTACTATTTCCTACTTTGTTACTTCTACTTTTAAACTTTTTTTTTACCAGAGCACTCCAAAAAAAATTTTAATTACTACTACACAACTACTAACTTACTATTACTTAATACTATTTACAAATACTACCCCCATTACTAAAATTTTTACTATTTCACTATAAAAAACTTTTCTCCTAACTCAAATACTACAACTACATACCCCTCCCAACACTCCCAAAGAAATTTTTGGAAATCTCGCTACTTAAAGGACAAAAGGAGAGAGAGAGGAGGGAGAGAGAGAGGAAAAAGAGAGGAAAAAGATGAAAGAGAGGAAAGAGAGAGAGCCCGAGGAGGAAAAGGAGGGGAAAAGAGAGAGAAAGGGGGAAAAAAGGGGAAAAAAGGGAAAGAAAAAAGAAAGAAAAGAAAAAAAAAAGAGAGAGAGAGGAGAGGGAGAGAAAAGAGAGAGAGAGAGGGGGAGAGAGAGGAGAGCAGGGAGAGAGAGGGATGGGGAGAAGAAAAGGGAGAGAGAGCCGAGAGGAGAGGTGAGAGAGAGAGAGGGAGAAGAGGAGGAGAGGAGAGAAAGAAGAAAAAAAAAGAAAAAAAGGGAAAAAAAAGAAAGAAAAAAAGAAAAAAAAAAAAAGAAGAAAGAAAAGAGAGGGGAGAGAGAGAAAGAGAGAGAGAGAGAGGAAGAGAGAGAGGAGAAAAGAGAGAGAGAGAAGGAGGAGAGAGAGAGAGAGAAGGGGGGGGGGGGGCACAGCTCTTTACAGCCGGCATATACCCAATCAAAATTTAAACCCAAACACTTATTTAAATTTAAAACAAGCCCTGGCTAACAAAACTGCCCCCCCACCCCCCTCCTTTCTTTTCCCCTTTCTACAACTAAAAAACAACAACAACAACAACAACCAATAAAAATATGAGTATTTAGTATAGTTAGTAGTAGAGTATTTAGTAGTAGAAAGTATTTAATTTAGAAAGTATTTAGTAGAGTAGTAGTAGTAGTAGTAGTAGTGGGAGAAAGGAGTGGGTTAGTAGTAGTAGTGGGTGTGTTTAGTGGGTTTCAAAGTAAAGTAAAGTGTTATTTGTATATGGAAACATTTTAACATATTTTAGCAAAATATTCTTGCAAATAATACATAGTTAAATTTTTTAATGAGGTGGGGGTTTAAAAATTTACAAAATATAAAGGGGAAAAAACCCTGTTTCAAGCATAAATGACAAAATAAACATTAAAATGGGTGTTCATTAAAAAGGGGACACCCAACCAGTTTTGAGGTTCATGAGTCTGAAACCAGTGAGGGCCGAGCTTTTATTTGGGGGGCCTATGTCATTAGCAGTAGGTGAGCCATATTTCCCCTTAAAAATGGGGAATTTCCCACAAATTTAAAAAAACCCTTTCCCGGGATTTTTAAAATAACTGAGAAAATTTTTAAAAATAACTTTTGGGATTTTAAAAATTCTTAAATAAAATCTAGAAAGGGAAAAAGGGTTTTTGATGATGTTTCAAAAAAAAAGTTTAAAAGAGAAATTTAGCCACCGTGCTGCTTTTTTGAAATAGCGGCCCCGCAAAAACCTTTTTTTAATGCATTATTAAAAGAAATTTAAAAAAATTTTAAAAAAATCTGCCTTTTTAAATTTTTTTTGCTTAAAAGCCCACAACAAGGCCATATCCTGGGAGACAGTAAGAGTTTTTAAAAAAAAATTAAAAGATTAATTTATACCTTTTTTTAAAATTTTTAAAAAACATAATTTAAATTTTGAATAAAATTTGGGGCAATCGCGCTCAACATCTAAAAAGTTCCCTCAAATTTCTTTCTAAAAATTTTCCAAGGGTACTTTAATTATTTTCAATTTTTGAAATTCATCCTGAAAAAATAGTTTCATGGCATTCATCATGAAGGATATCTGCCTTTATCAAATATTTCACAATTTTGGGTTTTACCTTATTCAAAATTCCCCCTTTTTTTTTAAATGCATTTTCAATTTTTCTGGTAAAAACTTAAATATGCAAAGTTATTTTGGGGAATAACCAAAAATCATCCCGAAAAAAGCTATATTTTAACCCCCATAAAATCCCAAACAGCATCCCAAAGCCCATATTTGATAATTTGTTTAAATTATTTTATTTATAATTTAATAAGAGAGGTGACCAAAAACCCCCTTGGGGTTTTCTTTTTTATAAAACCCTTTAAAAATTTTCCCTTTAAACTCCGTCCCAAACAATCCTCGCTGCTTGATGCCTTAAGCAGTGCACCAATAATACCCCAATACAGGTGGTAGTCCCTTCCCTTTAAAAAGTTAAAAACTACTTTGAAAACACAATAAAAACAAAAGGGGGGTTTCCTTCCTTTAAACAGGCACCAATAGAACACCAAAACAGGTGGTAGTCCTTTCCCTTTTTTAAAGGACTTCCCCAAAAAAAAAAAGGGGATTTTTTAAAAATTTGGTTAAAAAGCCTTTTAAAAAAAAAATCGATAAAAAAGGACCCATAGAAAATTATTTTTAAATGATAAAATTTTGATTATAGTTCTTTAAAAGGAAGCAGCATCCAAGTGTGGAAAGCCTTTCTTAAAAACCCCCAAAATTTTTCTCCAGTTTAAAAAGTAGCTTTTCCTCTAAAATATTTTAAAAGGGTTTTAAATAATTTTTAAAAAGGGAAAGGGAAATTGCCTCCCCAGGGCCCGTAGTTTAGACTCAGTTTAAATTTCCGGGGTGATTTTGAGAGGGGAAATCTCCCCAAAAAAGCGGGGGGGATATACAATGTTAAAACAAGCATTTAAAAACGTGGCCACACACGTCAAAAAAAAAGGGGTGTTTCGCCTTTAAAAAGGTATGAGAAATAGCCTCTTTACCAGATCCAGGATTTTAAAGGGGTTTTACAATTTTTTTAAAACCCCTCAGCTGAAAAATCAAGGTTTTAAAAAATTTTAACTTAGACCCCAAACTTCTTTGAGGAGGGGCTTAAATAAATACTTTTCCCCTGGATCATTTTTTTTATTTTTCCCGGGAAAAAAAATGCTTCTGAAGGGTTTTAAAAAGTACGGTTTCCCCTTTTTTCCCCTAAAATTTAAACTAGAATATTTTTCTTTTTTTTCCCTAAAATTGGGGAACCCATCCCCCCTTCCCAAAAAGACTTTATATTTTTTTGAATTTATCCCTCAAAAAAATAAAGATATTTTATTTAGTTCATCATTTTTTCAACTTTTAAAGCATTTTTGAATCACGGCCCCATTTTGAACCAGTTTTGTACTCCCCTGAAAACTCTACCCCTCCCCGGGTTTTCAGCCCCCCCCAATAAATTTTCCCTGGCTGCTCTTTGGGAAAGGGGTTTTTAATCTTCTATTCCAAACCGGGGAGACATTTAACTATTTTCTTTTTAAAATTTTCACCCAAAATTTCAGAAATTTTAAAAATACAGATTTTACAATATATTTTAAAAAGGTTAATTGATTCAAATGATAGCTTTATTTACAACCCAGAGTGGCACATTTAACACCCTGCACAAACATAATCTTTCTAATTTAAAAATAAAGGCATGGTTTCAACTCCGTGTCCAAAACAGTCCAGCTAAATCCCCCGTTTTAAAACTCCCCAATTTTAAAATTTTTAATAAAGGGTCAATCTTTCTTTTGCATAAAATTTTTATCACACGAAATTTTTAATTTTCCACAATGGGAAGATAAAAACCTTTTTCCCAAATTTTTTCCCCTGCTTTTCCGTTTAATGGACAACATTTAAAATCTTCCCCAAGTAGTAAATACAAATTTAAAAAATTTAATTTTTATTTTATTTTATTTTTTATTTGTGTAGAGTAGTAGAGTTTGTAGTAGTAGGGAGTAGTAGTAACATAAATATAGTAACACCACCAACAAAAAAAAAAAAATTTTAAAAAAACAACGATAATAACAACAAAAAAAAAACAAAACAATAAAATTAAAAAAATAAAAACATAGCCTTTCCCAAAAAAACAACAACAACAACAATAACAACAATAACAAAAACAACAACAACTGTGGAAAGACAAATTTCTACATAAACACATCAACAATTAAAAGCTCGTGCAAATATTAACTACTACTACTACTACTACTATACTACTACCATACTGCTACATACTACTACAACTACTACTACTACTACTGCTACTACTACTATACTACCATTTCTGTACATACTACTATAATAATAATAAAAAAATACTAAATAATACTAATACACATCATCTACTCTCGACTACTACTATACTACTATACACTATATACTTACTCATCTACATAGCTTTACTAATAACTACTACTACTACTTACTACTTACTACTACTTTTAATACTACTACTTTCTGACTTACTACTATACTTCTATACTGCTACTACTACTAACTAATAATAAAATATAATAATTTAAAATAATTTAATACCGTTAAGAGAAAAAATTCATTTTCGCAGTTATTTTTTTTTTTCAATTTTATTTTATTTCAATTTTCACTTTGTTTTTAACACCTCCGCCATTTTTCCCATAATGCACCCGGGCAAAAAAAATCAGTCCCGGTGTTTATAAGGGAGGGGAGAGAGAGGAAAGGGGAGGGGGGAGAGGAAGAGGAGAGAGAGGGGAGAGAGGAGGAGAAGAGAGAGGAGGGAGAGGAGAGGAGAGAGGAGGAGAGGGGGGAGAGAGAGAGAGAGGAGAGAGAGAAGGGGAGGAGAGAGAGGAGAGAGGGGAGGGAGGAGAGGGAGAGGAAGGAAAAAGTTAGAGGGAAAAAGAGAGAAAGGGCAAGGGGAGAGGGAGGAGAGAAGAGGAGAGAGAGAGAGAGAGAGAGGAGGAGAGGGAGAGAGAAGAAGAAGAGAGAAGGAGGAGAGAGAGAGAGGAAGAGAGTGTCGAAGTAGAAATTGATTAAAAGTGGTAGGATTGTTAGATAGGATGAAGGGAGAGATAAAGAGAGGGGGAAGGAAAAAGGGAAGGAAGGAAGGAAGGAAGGGAAGGAAGGAGGAAAAGGAAGGAAGGAAGGAAGGAAGGGAAAGGGAAAAAAGGGAAAGGGAAAGGGTAGATAAAAAGGAAAGGGACAGAGAGAGAGAGGAGAGAGAGAGAGAGAGAGGAGGAGAGAGGAGGGAGAGAGAGAGAGGGACAATCGGACAGATGAGAAACAGCAGAAAGAGGGGACGCAGACAGAGAGGAGAGAGAGAGAGGGAGGAAAAGAGAAGAGAGAGAGAGGAGAGAAAAAGAGAGGGGATTGGGAGGTAAGGTAATAAAAAAGATGGGAGAAAAAGGGCACCTTAAGCTTAGAGGCAAGGGTTTTTAGGTTTGCAAGTAATAGAATTTTATGGAGGGTGAAAAGGGGTAGAAGGGAGGAGATTTTTGGGGGAGTATTTGGGTGGGGGGGGGGGGGAAGTGTATGGGGGGGAAGGGGGGAGGGGGGGGGGGGGGGGATGAGGGGGGAAAGGGGGGAGGGGAAAAGGGGGGGTGAAAGGAATGATTGTATAGCCTGGGTTGGGGATTTAAACTTCTCTCTCTCTTTCTCTTCCTCTTCTCTCTCCCCTTCTCCTTCTCTCTCTCTCAGGAAAAAAGATTGTTACTAAAACTATTTTTTTCCCAAAAAATTCTGACGTTTTCCCCTCTTCTCTCTCTCTCTCTCTCTTCTCTCTCTCTCTCCCTCTCTCTTCTCCTCCTCTCTCTCTCTCTCTTTCTTCTCTTCCCTTCCCCCTTTTTCTCCCTTTTTTTACCTAACAAACTACCCCTTTTTTAACAATTTCACTTTCCCTCTCTCTTCTCTCTCTCCTCTCTCTCTCTCTCCTCCTCTTCTCTTCTTCTCTCGCCTTCTCTCTCTCCTTTTCTCTCTCTCTCTCTCTTTTCTATTTCTACAACCATGCCAAGTTTTTTTGATTTTAAAGGGAAATTTGTAGATGTGAAACGCCATAAACTGCTCTCTCTCTCTCTCTCTCTCTCTCTCTCTCTCTCTTCTCCCCTCCTCTTCTCTCTCTCTCTCTAAAGCCCCCCTTTTATAGGTTTGCTTTCAATTATTTATTTCCTTTGAACATTTTTATTTTTAATTTATTTTTAAAGAATGGTTATTAATGATTACCCTCCCAAAATATATTAAGTCCTAATACAATTCAATAGACCATTTATCATTGTTAACATTACCCCACACACACCACCCCCAACAACAACACACCCCAACACACCACACACACACACACACACCCACTTTATTTTAAATTTTTTCGGTTGTTGCCTTCGTTAATCATATATGTCTGTGCGTATATCCTTGGGGCTGTCGTTTTACCCTTTGTCTGTCTGCGTCTGCTGTCTGTCTGTCGTCTTTTTTTTCCCAAAAAATTTGTCTGTAATTTGTCTTTTTATGTCTCCCGTCTGCCTGTCTGTCTTCTGTCGTCTTTTTTTTCCAAATAAATTTGTTTTTATTGTCGTCTGTTGTTTCTGTTGTCTGCGTTGCTGTCGTCTGTTGCTGTCCTGTTTCTTCTCTCTCTCTCTCTCTCTCTCTCTCTCCTCTCTCCTCTCTCTTCTCTCTCTCTCTCTCTCTCTCAGAAGGAAGTGGTTTTGGTCACATTTTTTAGGTTGGTTTACTCTCACCCTCCCCCCCCCTCCTAAACCCCTCCCCCCCCCCCCAAAAACCCCTCCTCCTTCTCTCCCCCCTCCCTCCACCCCCTCTTTTGCCCTACATTAACAGGAACAGTATGGGGAGGGGGGAAGGGGGTACAGAGAGAGAGAGAGAGAGAGAGGAAGAGAGAGAGGGGAGAGAGAGAGAGAGGAAGAGAGAGAGAGAGAAGGAGAGAGAGAGAGAGGAAAGGTGGAGAAAGGAAAAGGAGGGATGGGGGGGAAAAAAGAGAGGGGACAGGAGGGGGGAGAGGGGGGGGAGGGGAAAAGGGGAAAGGGGTTTTTTAGGGTTTCCTGATGAGGTGTTTAGAATGTGAGGGGAAAAGGGAAAGGGAGGGGAGAGAAGGGGAAGGGAGGGAGAGAAGAAAAGTTGAAAAAAATTAACCATTTCCGTAAAACGGGAAAATTTGG
>JACEEZ010025842.1:0-12079 GCA_016584305.1 Chionoecetes opilio | reverse complement strand
CCCCACCCCACCCCTTGGGCCCCCCCCCGGGGGTTTTTTGGTTTACCGCCTAAACGGCGGGGGGTTTTTGAGCGTCTGCACCATTCTGTGGTCCGGCTTTTCAGCCCCTCCCCCCGGTCATTCCGGGATGAAATTTTCCCCCGTTTCCTGAAGAGATGTGGCGTTTATTTTTTTAACATTCAGTTTAGGTTACGTTAGGTTACCTCGGGTTTTGGGTTTAGGTTTTCCAGTTATTTTCCTAATTTAGGGTAACTTTGTGTGGGAATCAAATGAGGGTATTTTCGAGATTATCTTACGGTTGTTTCGGAGCTACAGCCATGCGTTTCCTGGGAAACCCCCATACTCGCATGGGAGAAGGGAAATTGTTTCCCGGATGTGTTTCCACTTATACATTCGTGTGGTTACCAACCCCCTTAAGCAAGGGGATGGGGTATGTGGTGTGAGAGGTCCTAGCATCTACCTAAGACCGGTAATAATGAGCTCCAAGTTCGCACCGGGAGGGTGAAACTGGCGATCGCGAGTCCGACTCGCGCGGACAGACCAATGTTATGGCACACAACACATAACACCCCCACAGACACACAAAAACACACACACACACACACCACACACACCAAAACCACACACACACACAACCACACACATCTTACATATTCTAAGTCCGGTATCTATTTCTTGGCTAAGATCTTGTTTAGAAAAACCTCTCACACTGTCTCGAAATAAGAACTTAAAATTGTTCTACGCTCACAAGTCATTACAAATACCATTAAATACAACTTAGTACAAGGCGCACCGCTCTCAAAAGCTAGGGGACGCCTTTTGAGGAAAGAGAACATAAGAACAACCTTCCCACGTCCTCCATACATTTCTAGCACGTACAACGATCGCACAGTGCGCAGAAAAAAAATTCCTCCCTGATGTCTAATATAAATCTACAACTTTTGTCACTTGTTTTACTTACCTTTACTGAGTGTAGGCAACATTATCTCTCTCCTCTTCCTCACGGGCGCTGTAGATGTAGCGTTTCACCTTCCTGTATATACAAATAAAACATCGTAATCAATACAAATACATGAAGGTATAAGAATTACGAAATGTTTTAGATTGACTTAGAGTGAAGTTGGAAATAAGACCAAACAAGGCCAGGAGGAAGGACTTTAGTGGGACAGAAACACAAAAGAATAACATAAATTGCTCTGCCTCGCTGCGAAAGTAAACAAAAATATATGCTGGAATAATTCAGCCCAGAATATATTTACTGTTGGAAAGTGGCAGCGTGTGGTGCCGGTGGTTGTGGTGGTGGTGGTGGTGGTTGTGGTGTGTGGTGGTGATAGTGGTGATGGTGGTGATGGTGGTGGTGGTGGTGGTGGTGGTGGTTGTGTGTGGTGGTGGTGGCAGTGGTAGTGGTGGTGGTGGTGATAGTGGTAGTACATATATAGTAGTAGTACCACCTTGTGTGTGTGTGTGTGTGTGTGTGTGTGTTGTGTGTTGTTTGTCGTGTGGTGTGTTATGTGTGTGTGTGTTGTGTGTTTGTGTATATATAAATATGTTGTGTGTGTGTGGTGTGTGTGTGTAAAACCTGTTCAGAAAACAATTTCCTATTTTTAAACCCCCTGCAAGGTTCCCATCTTTTTAACTAAAAGCCGAAAATCAAAAACATTTTGAGCTAAAATGTCAGAACTTTGCTCATTGACCTCAAGATATTAAGCCCGCAAACAGTAAAAAAACGCCTAATTTTGCCTTCCGCCAGACTTTTTTTTCACTGAACTTTTTTTACAAATGGATAGAAACAACAAATGGGTACAAATGAAGCATTTTAAAAAATATTATTTCTAAAAAAAACAATCCAAGTAAACATTCAAGAAAAAAAAGACACATCATATCCGAAAAAGAAAAATTTTCGGGAAAATTTCTTTATAAATTTCATAAATATTACAATCTTGACATAAAAAAAATGTGTGACAAGACTCTAATAAACTATTTTAAATTGGCAGAAAACTCTATTGTCTATGTAAAGAAGGACACTCCACAGTCTTTTTTTCAGAGTTTTTGCTTCCTGAAGCTATCAAATCGCTCACGGTTGTATTCCACAGTTTGAAGAAGGTACTGTTTTTGCTGAGAATCTGTGGTAATGATGTTTGCGAAATCGTCATCATCTTGGGACTCCCCGCTCAGCAATGTCATTCACTACTTTTACATTGCTGACATATTCCAGGGCCTTGCTGTAGTCATCACTCCTTGGCATTTTCCGCCACAGGTTGCAGAAGCCAGTCATACTCAATGCCAGGGTGTCAAGCAGAAGATGACTCTCTGGACCAACTAATCAGCCAGATTTCGTCTTGGCTGTAACCTGAGGGAACATAGGTTTCCCTCGTCTGAAGCTATCTGGCTTCTCAGTGGCGTGCAGCTTGGCAGCAATGTCCTGCTTCTCTTTGCCCACTGAGTCTGCTACCGAAGAGAGCGAACGGCACAACCTCCTGTTTTCAGGTACCACTTGTGGTTTTCAAGTTTTTGTAGCACTGCCTGAGCAATCTCTGGATCTGTTCTCTTAAACTTCATCATGCCTTCTGAACTGCAGATCATTTGAAGGAGCATCTGCAGCAAGTGTAGATGACATCCATGGGTTTTATAGAAACAGTCCTAGGAGGAGGTTGAGGCGTTCCAGCTTCACAACAGTTTCTTCATCGTACTCCAGCTGCTCAGAAAACATGAACATCTTCATAGAATACAGGTTTCTGCCATCCCCTGGCCTGATGAATGGCTCCAGGACGACCCCAAAGTGGATTCCGCGGGGGGGCGTGTCTCCAAGGACATCATGTAAGCTCAGCCATCTCACGGTAGTCAGCTCTGGGAGGCTTCTCCGACCTCGGGATTTCCTGTAGTATTTCCTTGCACTCTTTCTTCTTTTTATTCAACCATTTTTGTCTGATGGACAGGGTTGTAGGGTTGTCTGTGGTAAGATCTGTCCAAACGTCCTTGAAGTGCTTGAACCAAGGATTCTCTGGGCTCTTGACCTTAACCAAACAGATTCTCCCATACAGCACCAACCAGCACTTCTAGAATGTGGTGTCTGCAGGCCAGGTAAACACCTTCCTGTCAAGCTGTTGCTCCAGAAAGCTTGGCAGCCCCCGATGTACTCCACTGTTGCTGGCCGTTGTGTCAAACACAAGGGCAGTTTATCACTCCAGTAAGCCCCCATGCCTCCAGCAAATCCATGGATGCCTCTGCCTGAGCCGTTCCTGTGAGCTGTCTATCACTGGTACTCCCAGTAGCTTGCCTTCAGGATATGCAGGTGGTCCTGAGACCCAAACACAGGGTGGAGTCTCTGAGTGGTCCCAGGATCACTTCCCAGGACATCTCTCAGCATCTTGCCATCCCAGTGGAGAGCACATACTTTTGGGGGGGTCCTCGCTAAATGCTGCCATTTTACTCCTGGCTGATGTGGTACCTTGTCAGCATCCTGTTCCGTCTCGTTTGTTGGGGTTAGATGACAAACTTTGTCCAGGTCAGCTCCACCAGCCTTCAATGTAGCAAAGAACTAAGGCTGTCACTTTTATTGTCAGACAATCCCAGACGATCACGGTACTGCAGGGTGTCAACACACTCCATGACCCTCCTGGGAAATGTGAGAGTCCCCAGTGTGTTGGTGATTTTGAACATCCAGGACGAGGTTGTTGGTAATCCCTGTCCTCTCGCATTCCCTTCACTGTCGGTTGGGTCAGCCCAGGTAGACACATCAGCAGCAGTCCTTTCGCTGTGTGGCAGCTGAAAAATTTGAGAAATTTTGTGACAAATTCATATCTTTGTTCCTCTCTCCTTTCTGCAGTCTTGCAGCCCTCTCTTCTTGCTGCTGGGACCGTGACTCAAAAATCTTGTCATGACCAGACATGTGGGCCTTTCTCTCTGTCTTCTGATCCTGGTAAAAACCCCGATGTCCTTGTCCTTCTTCTCCCTTGATAGCAGTCGGTTTCTCTCTATTTCCTGGATGGCATCCCGAAGCTCCTATGTCGAACAGGCTATCTAATTCCAGGACAAAGGCACTCCTTTTCCCTCCAGGGTCACCTGTTCTAAACCTTTATTCCTAGCTAGATCTCTGTGCTTTTTTGTGGAAGTGGTCATGAAATGCTGCGCTGCATTGTACTTGGTCATGGTCCCTTTATTCCTAGCCATCTGCCAGAATGGATGATAGCCTCCACTGTTTTCATTTTGGGGAGGTCTTGATGCTTAGGATTCCCTGTTTTTCTGGCAAACTCTGGAGATTTAGGAAGTACTGGAAGGCCTGTCTGTTGGTGGGTAACTGGGAGCCACTGATGCTGGATGATTGGGTAACCGATCAGGAAGGTTTCTGTAGCAGATCTAGTAGGCAGGTCGGCGTTGACGCTTGTCTCTGGACTGCAGGTGGGAGGTTCTGAGATGTCAACCTTTGGCGTCCTGGAGCTCCTTGCTTACTGCCATAGTGAAGTTATCTTGTGAAGTATCTCTGGATTTGTTAGCAGGTTTTCAACAGATCTGCAACAAACATAACAGACCATTAGATGTCATGTAAAACCATTGTGAATTTGTGACTAAAAGGGTAAATAAATTTTATTTAGTTAAATTTTTTTAAAAATTTGTCGGGG
The DNA here is from genome assembly GCA_016584305.1 of Chionoecetes opilio. Classification (NCBI taxonomy): domain Eukaryota; kingdom Metazoa; phylum Arthropoda; class Malacostraca; order Decapoda; family Majidae; genus Chionoecetes; species Chionoecetes opilio. The sequence goes on along the minus strand of JACEEZ010025842.1, from coordinate 7,460 downwards.
TAAATATCACTTTAAATATTTCCAAAAATGTTTCATGCATTTTGATGTTTCAGCAGCATTTAATTTACTTGCTTTAACCGCTTTCCCATTATTGGTGAAAAAATGGGCAAAAAAACAAACATCAAAATGCTCCAAAAATGGCGTTTCAGAAAAGTGTTAGAATAAAAACTTCATGCTTCTGAGGAAAAAAGCCCCTGACATTTTTTGGCTTATAATGGTTTAATTTTCAAACTTTTCCAGGTCAAAAAGCTTGGGGAAACCCGTGCGGAGGGTATACAAATGGAAAAAAAAAAAAAACTGTTTTCTGAACAGGTTAGTGGTTTTGTGTGTGTGTGTTTTGGGGTGTGTGTGTGTGTGTGTGTGGTGTGTGTGTGTGTGTGTTGTGTGTTTTGTGTGTGTGTGGTTGTTGTGTTGTGTGTGGTGTGGGGGTGTGTGTGTTTGGGGTTTTTGGTGGTTGTGTGGTGTGTTGGGGGTGTGGTGTGTTGTGGGGTTTTTGGTGTGTGTTTTTATGTGTGTGTTTTTTGGGTTGTTTTGTTGGGTTTTTTTTTGGGAAAAAAAAAAAGATCCCCCCCCCAAAATCTTCTCCGTTTGTTTAAATTTATGATAATTGCATTAATATTTTTTTTTGGGAAATTCTTCTCTTCCCCCCTTTCTTTCTCCGTTTTTTCCCCATCTTCTCCTTCCTTTTTTTTTTTTTTCCCCCCCCCCTTCTCTCCTCTCCTCTCTCTCTCTCTCTCTTCTCTCCCCTCCCCCTCTTTCCCTCTCTCTCTCTCTCTCTCCTCTCTCTCTCCTCTCTCCAATTTCTCCCTCAAAATTTTCTCTCTCTCTTCTCTCTCCTTCCCTCTCTCTCCCCCTCTCTCTCTCTCTCTCTCTTCTCTCTCTCTCTCTCTCTCTTCTCCCCTTTTCCTCCCCTCTTTCCTCTCTCTCTCTCTTCTCTCTCTCTCTCTCTCTCCTCTCTCTCCTTCTCCTTTCTCCTCTCTCTCTTTCTCTCTCTCCCTCTCTCTCCCTCTCTCTCTCTCCTCCTTTTCCCCCTTTTTTCTCTCTCTTCCTCTCTCTTCCCCCCCCCCGTCTCTCTCTCTCCTCTCTCTTCTTCCCTCTTTTCTCCCCCTCCTCCCCTTCCCCCTCTCTCTCTCCCTCTCTCTCTCTCCCCTCTCCTCTCTCTCTCTCCCCTCCTCTCTCTCTCCCCCTTCCCTCTCTCCTCTCTCTCTCTCTCCCCCCCCCTTTTTTCTCCCCCCCCCTTAAATTTAAATAACCCCCCTCTTTTTTCCCTCTCTCTCTCCCCTCACCCTTCCTTCTCTCTCTCTCCTCTTATTCTCCCCTCTCTCTCTCTCTCTCCCTCTCCTCTCTCTCTTTTCTCTCTCTCTCTTCCTCCCCTTTTCCCCTTTTCCCCTCTCCTCCTCTCTTTTTCTCTCTCTCTCTCTCTCTCCCTCTCCTCTCTCCCCTCTCCCCTTCTCTCTCTCTCTCTCTCTTCTCTTTTAAAAGTACGAAACGTAACCCAAAAAATACAGAAAGACAACACAATCACAAAAAGCATTGACACAATCCATCAATCAATCCCGCATTTTTAAATCTTTACCACAGGGGATACAGTACCGTCCAAACTCACGTCTTGGTATGAATTTTGATCGTCCGGAAACCTAAGCATATAAATACCCCAATAAATGTTTTTGACTGTTTTTATTGGTTCTCTTAAAGTCATCATGTTGAATATCCCGCAAAAACGAAAAGAAAAAAAAAAAGTAAAGGGGCGTGAGAAACCCCATAAAGTGAGTGCTAAGTGTACTTTTTACACTACTTTTTTTTTTGCTTTTTTTTTTTTTCCTTAAAGTCGGGGGGTTTTATAATGTTTTTTGGGTAACCGGACGTTTCGGCCACGGCGTTTTTGGGCCATGGAAAATTTTTGCTGTTAGGGTTTGGATAGCAGGTTGTTAAAATTTTTTTGTTAGGGCAGGTTAGGTTAGTTTTTAGAACTTTTGGATTAAAGGGACAGCTACTTTTTGCCCGGGCCAAAACTTCCCCTGGCCAAAAAACCTACATTCGTTTTTTTTTTTTGGGGGTGATGGCGCAGGAAGGGTTGTTTTAGGACGCCCTGTGATGATTTGTCTCCCCGCCGCGCCCTGTGCCCCCCTATGCACCACCTCGAAAGGGAGTGTTATGGGGGACTTGGGGTAGTCCTTACCACTCGACCCCTTACAACAATTTACTCCCGAAAAATTCGAACTCAAGACCCCCCTTTTACCCTTTCCAGTCGCTAACCATCACCACGGCCTCCGCACCACACTCCCGACGGACTCGAATCAGACCCCTATTTCAAAACTTCCAGGCGCTAAACCCCTCTGCCACGGGCCCTCTAAAACCACCCCCGCAGGGTTAACTCAAGCCCCTATTTCACCACTTCCAGGCGCTAACCACTCTCCCCCGACCTCCGACAAATAAAGACCCCCTTATTAAAGCTTTTAAAATTTTTTGCTAATGGAATTGGGGTTAATCAGGGACCTTCACAGCGGAGGGGAAAAAAACCCAAAAAATCCCTTTATTTAGGTGCAGCCTTTTAATGCAAACAAATCGGTTTAAAAAATTTTTGCTTTGAAGTGAAGTAAGTCGATTATTTATCGCTGTCATGATCAAAATTTTGGTGCATTTCCCATTTATGAAAATTTGTACCCCGAAATACTTTGCGCTTAGGACGGAGGAAGCCAGCCCTTTTAATCTTTAAGTAAAGTTTGATACCTATTAAAAAAGTGGCTTCAAAAACTAAAAAAAATTATATCAAACACCCCTTCTTTTTTCTTCCTCAAACCTCCATGTTAGGATGAGTTTTTTGGGAAAAAAAAAAACCCACAGACGCTATAGCTCGAAATGAAAAAAAAAAGGTCCATCACGATCAAATTAAAGAACGAAAATAAAAATTTTAAAACCCCAAAGCGCCCTCCGGGCGGACTTTTTGGCTAGCTCCGCAAGGGCTTTGGTGGCCCGGCCGAAGGCCACCAAAAACAGACTCTCCAGATAGCCCCTTCTAAAATTTCTGAAAACTGGTTTTGAAAAGTAGTATTAACGCCAACCATTCCATCACCCCCAACCCATTCACATCCACCCCCAACCCCTTCACATCACCCCAACCCATTCACTCACCCCCAACCCCTTTACACCCCCCAACCCTTCACTCACCCATTACCCATCACCCCCCCAAACATTCACTCACCCATTACCCCCATCCCCCACCTATTCCCTCACCCATCACCCATCACCCCCCACCCATTCACTCACCCATTACCTATCACCCTCCACCCATTCACTCACCCATTACCCATCAACACACACCCATTCACTCACCCATTACCCATCACCTCCCACCTATTCCCTCATCCATAAACCCATCACCCCCAACCCATCACCCCCCACCCATTCACTCACCCATCACCCCACACCCATTACCCATCACCCCACCCATTCACTCACCTATTACCCATCACCCTACATCAAGGTTTCCTCAATTCTCACACCCACTTTTCCATTCTCTAACACTTTTTTCACAGTTTCGCTAATAGGCTACTAAAAAAAAAAAAAAAAATGATCGGATCATCTCCATAAGTGTGCTATAAAACCTCCCACTGGTCAAGCCGGTTCCAAAACTGTGCAATATAGGGGATTCCCACGGGGGCCGGAACCTATACTACACCCCAACACAAAACAGTACAGACAGACACACTTCGCTTATTATTATAGAGTAATTACACGTTTTATTTTTCAACTCTTTTACTTCTTTGCTAAATCGTGAGGTGTTTTTAACCCAATAAAAAAAGTAATACGTAGAAAGAGGTAAGGTTTACTTAAGACACATTACAAAAGTCTATATTACAGCTGATGATTCACTTTCAGGGTAAAGTAATATTAGAGAATAATGACATCAAATATTAATACAATTTAACAAACCCAACCACCACACACCACCACACCACACACACACACACACACACACACCACACACCACAACACAACACCCCACACACACACACACCACACACACCCCACACACACACCACACACACCCACACCCCACACACCAACACCACACACACACACTCCACTACACACACACACACCACCTACCCACACACCCCACACACACACACAACACACACCACACACCACACACACACACCACCTACACTACCACCCTACACCCCACCCCACACACACACTACACTACCCCACAACCACACCACCACACACCACTACTCCCCACCCCACACACTACACCACAACTACACACACCTACACTACACTACACTACACTACACTACCACACACTACACTACACACCATACCACACTACACTCCCACTACACTACACACCACACACGCACACACTACACACACACACACACACACACACACACACACACACACACACCACACCAACCACACCACACCACACCCCCACTACACACACTACACCACACCACACCACACATACCACACCACACCAACACTACACTACACTACACTACACCACACACACACCACACACACCACAACCACACCACACACACACCACACAACCACCCCCCACACCACACCACACCACACCACACCACACCACACACACACACCACACACACACCACACCACACCACACCACACCACACACACACACACAAAACACACACACACACACACACACACACACACACACACACACACACACACACACACACACACTGATCCTCTGTGTCTCCATATGGGGTTGTACATGGTCATCATTTTTGAAAAAAAATATTACTAGCCCAAAATAAGATTATCAGATTTATTCTATTCATGGATAAATTTGATTCTCGCAGTCGTAATTATTCTCAGTTAAATATATTAAATTTCAAATTCATAAAAATATATTTTGTATTGTTGCTTATTTTAAAAAATATGAATATCTATATAGGTAACAAACTTTTCAAATTTATTGAAAGTTCTCATAACACGAGGGGTAAATATGTAAATCTAGTGAGTCCACAATTTCGAACAACCCTCTACAACAAGAGTGTGGTATGTGACGGTCCTCAACTGTGGAATTCCCTTCCTACTGATGTAAAAACATTAATATTTACATGTAATTTATTTCAATTTAAAAAGAAAATAAAGAGTTATTTGTTTACTTGTCAGAATACAGGGTGTTAGGCGAACGATGTAAGTGTGTGTCAATACGCAAGTCAGTGTGGATGTTCTATATTGTTAACGCTTGTCAGAATGCATGTGTTGGAGATTTGGTGCTTTGTTTTTACATAATTGGAATCTTATTTACTGTAGTTGTAAAGTTTGATTGCATAATCTATTCAAAATAATTTCTTAGAAAATAATGTTGCCGGTGTACTGCAAATTTAGATTATAAATTTCCGTCTGTCAAAGAGTCTTGGCTCGACAGACCATGCCGTTAATAGACATGGTATATATATAAATTTGTTTACATAATTTATAGATGTAACAATTATGGCAATAAATTTACTATTACTATTATTACTATTACACACATACACACATACACACACACACCAACACACACACACACACACACAACCACACACACACACACACACACACACCACACACACACACACACGCACACACACACACACACACACACACACACACACACATACACACACCTGGGCAATTACGAGGTGAGAGAAGGAAGGTAAGGTGAAATGTATCAAGCTTCCCACCAGACTAAATACACCTGAAGCTTAGGCAAACTTCTTCACTTTCTTTCCCGGCAGCGAGACTGATGAAAGCAGATTAAGAGTAAACAGTCATTATTCTCACCCTATTAGCGCAAGTGTACACCATGTGGGCTGGGAAGGATGGATGAAGGAAGGGAAGAGAGGAAAGGAAGAAAAAGTAAGGAATATGTGACAAAGAGGGAAGGGAGAACAAATCCTCCATATTTTTCTCTTCATTCTTTCTATTTTTTTCTTAATCATAATGCCTTCATCATTCCTCCTCCTCCTCCTCCTCTTCCTCCTCCTCCTCCTCTTCTTCTTCCTTTTCATCCTCCTATCCCTGTATTGTGTTATAGGTACGGGTAACACAAACACAACACCCAACACAAGGCTGATCCAAGAGTTGTATCGTGATGGCAGCGATAACAACAACAAATAAACCTATATAGCTTATATATAGCAAACTATATACGTAGATTATAGCTCTGAACTTCACCACTGGGCCAGAAATGAAGTGCTATACATCAGTGGTGTTCCTCGGTAGAGCGTGAACTGTCTGGCCTTAATAACCGCGTCGTTGTAGTTCTAACTACTAACACTACTAACAACGGAAGTAAAAAGTCATGGGGAAAACTAGGGAGGGAGAAAGGAAGGGAAAGAAGTATGAAAGAATGATACAATAAAAGGATTAATGGGAAGAGAATGGTGAAGAGAAGAGAGAGGAGAGAGAGAGAGAGAGAGAGAGAGAGAGAGAGAGAGAGAGAGAGAGAGAGAGAGAGAGAAGAGAAAAGAGAGAGAGAGAAAAGAGAGAGAGAAAAGAGAGAGAGAGAAAAGAGAGGAGAGAGAGAGAGAGAGAGAGAGGGGAGAGAGAGGGGAGAGGGCGAAAAGAGAGAGAGAGAAGGAGAGAGAGAGAGAGAGAGAGAGAGAGAGAGAGAGAGAGAGAGAGAGAGAGAGAGAGAGAGAGGAGAGAGAGAGAGGAAGAGAGAGAGAGAAGGGGAGAGAGAGAGAGTGAGAGAGAGAGATGAGAGGAGAGAGAGAGAGAGAGAGAGAGAGAGAGAGAGAGAGAGAGAGAGAGGAGAGAGAGAGAGGAGGAGAGGAGAGAGAGAGAGAGAGAGAGAGATTTGAAGGTTTATTGAACTCAGGCGACCCCAAATGGGGTATGGGAGTACAATTCATAAATCATCATTGTGTACAGACAGCGCTTAAGAACTAATATTACAAATATAAAAAACTAATGTTCCTTAAGGTAGGTAACAATTACCCGAATAAATTTGGCTAAATTGAACAGTTTGCTATAATTATTAATATTGAATAAATCACGTGTCTTTATGACATTTACATTAGTATAATAATATATCTTAATGAATTTCATTCTGCTATCATTAAAGAAAGGACATTTAAATAAATAATAAATTTAATATCCTATAACATTGGTATCACATAAGGTACAACTTCTCTCCTCCAAGTCAATATTGCTATACCCACCTGTAACTATAGGTAATCTATGATTTCCACACTTGAACACAAATATACAGGTGGAGTATTGCTTGGGTAGAACTAACAAATAATTTTGTAACTGTGCATCTGTGGTCATCATTCTGTAGTTTATACATGCTAAATTACTATGCAAGTTCTCTTACCATTTTTGTTTGTGTATATCAGAAGTTCTTAATCTAAATGAATTTTTCAGCCATTTGCCATTAATATTTACATCCTGATTAAAACATACATTTGAATAATTTTTTTTTC